>VXAK01025086.1:114783-158975 GCA_013399435.1 Arenaria interpres
TTTTTTTTTTTTTTTTAACCCCATGGTAAGTAGCACAAATGAGTGTGTCATGAGGTAAATCCACAGAAGTGAAGTCGCTTGGTATTTAGCACGAGGTAAAACTACCGAGGTCTCCCTCGTCCACCTTTGCACTGATGTTTTAACAGGCTTCATGTACCACAGCTTGAAACTGAAGTACTTCACTCTTAGCTGTGTTTTTCCCTCAGGACAGCTTGTGTATCAGCTACGATACAGATTTAAAAAAAAATAAAAAAATAAAAAAAATTTAAAAAATCCTTTCCCTTAAGGCAAAGACAAAAAGCCCTTATCTTGAGCAAATTAGTAGGCAGTCACAAATCTGTTACCTGTAAAAGGAGAACTCTTACTGTCCACTCTTAAACTCCTCCTTTTCAAGTCAGTGAAACTCTATTATTTCCTAAACCCTGTTGAGAACTGCTCAGCCTGCCTTTGGATCAGAAATTAGTTACTTGGGGTAGGCAGTTCCCAAGTCTGCCCTAACTGCTTCAAACCAGGGACTGAAAAAAATACAAAAAGAAATGAGAAGGCCTCACATGGCCTCCCCCTGCAACAAGTGGGGACTAACACATGAAGTGAGTTACAGGTCTGTGCCCATGTCACCTCTATCACCTTGTGTTACAACATTCACCTGACTGTTGCCTCAAGGAAGCGGTCTGAACTCAAATATTCCACTTCTAGCATTTCTCTCCTTTTTTTTTTTTTTTTCCAAGGCTAGACCTAGTAATTTGAAAAAATGTTTAAGTACATACCCGTACTCCTGAGGTGAAATGTCCTGTTCCTGACGAGTCCTAAAGATGATAATGCAGTGAAATAATCCAAACAGGGGGAGTCAATCCAAAAGAGAATAGTCCAGCAAGGAAAAATATAGCCAATATTATAAGAAATCCATGGTGTGGGGGACATATAAAATGTTTATACAATTAGAAACTTTAAACATCAGTCTCCATAGCAGCAAGTCCAACTTCACCACAGTGTATGCCAAAAAATCGATTGTGCAATGGTGAGGCATAGTATAGAAACATTTCTGTATTAAATTTATGTTCCAATGCCAGTGCATTTACTAAAAAAATAAAAAAAATTGAAATCAAAACTCTAACTTGAACTAAAAGGGTAATTGAAATTCCCATTATAAAGAATTTTTAATCCTCGGTCCTGGATATAAATGTCCACAGACAATGGGGCCAGATTAGTTTGTCCCCAAAGGTGCATCCCATTTGTAAATCTGTCCCAGAGATACCATGTAAACTTTTGGGTTGTTTTGGTTTGTTTTGTCTGTTTTTTTTTTATTTTTTCTCCAAAAAAACCAAACGCCTAGCAATTTATAATTTGTGCTGAAGAGAAAGTAAAAATCCGAGATCTGTACTTTGAATTTGGATGCTTTTAATTTGCGTGAGCTATGAGTGCCTCAGGCCGCCGCGGATTATTCTCCATTTTGGATTGACTTCCCCCGCCACTGGATTTTGTTTGCTGGCTCTTTAGGATTCTTCAGGAACTGGACGTACCACCTCAGGAGTGCGGGTATGGACTGAATTTCTCTCTATTGTGGGTTTATTCCCCCTCATACCCGTCGCACCCGTTACTTAAGGAAATTTTTTTTTTGCCCCCCCCCCCTAAATTTGTCCCCTTCCGCCTCCCTTTTGAATAACGCCCTAAGAAATAAAAGCAAAAACCCCTGCGGTCTTTTAGCTCTTCCCATTCAACACAGTTCCACCGGGAAAGCTGCCCAATTCGCCCACCGAGAACTACACGAGCGGCCGCCGGCGGCGGCAATGGGAATGCCAGCACTTCCATGCCACGGGGCGCCAACGCCAAGGAGATGCCGGGCCGGTGCTCCGTGGTGGGAAGGGGCGGGAGGGAGGACGGACAGACGGCAGGACTCGTGAGCCGTGAAGCCCCTCACGCCTATGTCTCAGCGAGGAGATTAAGGTCTCTGTAGTTCTCAGTGAGGGAATCGATTTAGTAAATAATCCGCGGATTATTTTTTTTAGTCTGCGGACTAAAATTTAGTGCACGGACTAAAATCCGGCCCATCGGAGCAAAGTCTGTCTCGGTCTAAAATACATCTGGGTGAAAGCAAAAGAAAAAAAAAAATTAAAAAGGAAAGAAAAAAAAGGAGAACGGAAAAAAAAAAAAAAAAAAAGGAAAAAAGCTAAGTGCACAAAGTAAAGTGTTTGGGCGGACTAACATTTAGTATGCAGACTAAATATGGCCGGGCAAAAGGCACAGCAAGTCCACAAACGAAAAACAAAAATAAAACACTGACAGGAACTTTTAAAGCAATCAAATACTACCCCACCGGCGCAGCAATTCATTTTTCTAAAATGAAACAAGACCTTGTGTAAGGCTATTAGTCCACAGGAGGGACCGAAGGCTCAAGTTTTCATTTTAAAAAATGAACCTGTTTTGGAGATAAACAAATGCAAAAAAAAGGCTTTACACACAATATTCTTCAAGGAAAATTTGCACTTGCATAACTCAAAACCTCTTGTTTCTGCAAAGCAAATGAATTTTGGGCTGAGACCCAGGTCGGTGGTTTTTTTTGTTTGGTTGGGTATTTTTTTCAGATGAGTTACAAAAATCTCTGAATGATCATGTCAAATGGAAATGCTGACTCATCCAAAACCACAGCTTTCGGTGCTTTTGTTTTTTTTTTTTTTCCCCCTCTCCCTCAGGTCCCAATAAATCTATACCTCACCGAAAAGCTGAGGGACCAGTGCAAGTTCTTCCTTTGTTCAGGCATGCTGGTGATGCTCAAATGCTGACAGACCGTAACAGCTAGACAGCAAGGCCAGACACACTCCTCTCTCCTTCTTAAGTTACGCTGCTATAAATGCAATTTTTGTTTTTTTTTTTAGTGTTACTCCCCCTTCATTTTTTAAGGAACTACCACCATCTTCAACATTTCAAAGATGATTGCCAGGCTTAACTGCCCCTGCTGCACTATGCAGCTCTCATCCCCAAGTGACTTCAATTTAGATGAAGTCTTTGGGTACCAGCAGAGCGGTCACTTCTTATCTTTCTAATTTGAAATAGTTCCTACCAGTGTAGCAGAGTTCACACCCCTTCTGAGGTTTTTGTTTTCTTTTTTTTTCATTTTTATTTTGCGTGCATGGAAGGATGAAAGAAAAAGGATGGAAAGCACAGGATTCTTCCATTTCACTTCACTCACATCAGCATTCAGCTCTCAAATTAAACCACATGGGGCAAGAGCTAAGTATTGTTTTAACAGAATGGTTGCTCTGACTTTCAGTTCATTGACATTCTTCAAACAGACTTTCCATGCACAACACGGAGCTCCGTCGTCTTGGTCTAATTAAGCCCCAAAGCCAAAGCTTTGCAATGTTACACCAAGGTGCTCTTCCAGCCAGCGCGCATTAAAAGACATGACTTCATGCCATCAACCACTGTGTGTTTTGCATGCAGATTGTGAATACTGCTCGCATGCTGTGCTCCCTAAGAGAGCAGAGGCTTATGAAAATGACATCTGTTGCTAACGCATCAAGTTTGTGACACCACGGTTAAAAATTTCCTCACCAGCTTCAGAGACTCATACGTTTTGCCAAGAACCACCCACACCACCAATTCAGGCTGACAGTCTGTGCACATCTCCTTTTCAGTTTGTAAGCACATTTTTGATGGCACACGAACATTAGGTAAGAGAGAAAGCTCCTCCCTTCAACCACAAGCTTGTACTGTTTACAAGCAGTGTCATCAAATGTAGGACAGGACCCTCAACTCAACTTCTAAAAAATGCAATAGCACAATACAATTACCACAACTTTACTACATGAAGCAATATTTTGGTCAGGCAAGTTTAACCTAATAAGCCTTATGATAAATATGACACGTTCATAAAAACAAAAGGAAAGGGATGAGACACATGCAAGACAGTAACGTATGCACTGAGCTCCACCTGACACAAGGAAACCCAAAGATGCAGCTGAAGCTCTGCCCTTGGGACCAGTCCTGTTCCAAGGGCCTGAGAATTTCAGAACAGGATTTCTGAAATAACTCCATTTGGCTGTTTTGAAGTGCATAAAACTCATGCGGTACAAATGAGGGTTAAAAAAAGTCCACCAAAGAGGCCCTGGTGTTCGGAGTCATTTTAAAATATATATAAACCCCCCAACTTTCTTCTCTAATTAAATCCCCCTACATTGTTTTCTAAAAAGCAGTTCGGAAATAGAAAACACCTTATTACTCAAGGATCCCTGTCAGATGGCACTAGCACAGATAGCAGAGTAAGGGTAAAATGAAATAAAGACAGAAGGGTTAAGTGGCTTACAAATGAGCCAACACAGAACTGGGAACAGGACCAGGAACCTGTCTCCAAAGCTACTTCTTGTTGAGACCACACACTTGTTACTGAGTTCCTTCCATTGAGGACCCAGCGGAGACAGAACGAGCTTGCGTTTATTACCCAGTGCATGTGCTCTGCTTCTATCAAGCTCTAAAGGAAAGCAACAAAGCTAAGCAGAACACAACAGCTCCCCTTCTTCTCAGAGAGAACTCCCAAAAATCTACCTCTGGAAGTGCTCTCGGCTTCGATGGGACAGCTGCTATCAACAGACTAGACAGATGTGTTGCAATAAGACAGCTAAACAGATGACACATTGCAGAAGACATGTTAACCTTAGTGTTTGATTTCTGTAGTTGCACGGATACAAATCATGTCTTAATGTTACATTTGTGCTCACTCATTTATTGTTAAGCAGTACTTTCTTTACTGCATACAAATTGGGCAGAGGCAAGCTAATTTACCACACAGCAAACCTGGCTTCTTTTTTCATGCTTTAGATGAAGATTTACACTGTCAAAAATCATTGCTCCTACAAAAGGAGCTGAGAAACATGAACTTGCCAGAAAAAATTTGCTTCTTTTCTTTTAAGTTAGTCTTCAGCAGAGCTGTTTTCACTCTTTGCTTGGAAAGTCATTACACATCAAGTGAAAAACAGAACTCTACTCTTCAGAAATAGGTCAGGGCACGGTTTCACAACAGGCACAACCACCTCCAGTTCACGCTGGAAAAGACAGTTCTGCCCTTCTCCTGGCCACGCACATCTGCCCTGTTCCCTTGTCCCAAGACTTGCAGTCAGGACTGAATGGTCAGCCAGGTAAGAAAGGTGATACAAATTCTGAATGCTTGTGTCATTCAAGAGGTTTTTGCTACTATACAAACAATAATGCAGAAGGGAGGCATCAGGAATATACAGGTGGGAGGCAGAGGGCAGACCCTACTCCATGATGAACTTATGCCAATTATGAAACTTCACCCAAAGAAACATTTCATCTCCACTGTACTTTTGTAGCTCTACAAAAGATCAGATCGCAATCTCAGAAAGAAGAGTTTGCATTTTCAGCTTTAACTCAAATGCAAGTCCACTTACAAGATTTCTGACAAAAGAATTTTTGCTTTCTTTTGTCATCATGTATAATTAGACGTGACAGAACGAGCTGTCTATTTATCCATTTTACTGTTTGGTATTCTTCCTCGAATCTACAGTATGAGCAGTCACTTTGGAAGCATTACAAGCAAAACAATCTGCTTAAAAACCAGACAAGAACCAGGAGAACAGGAGTAGGACAGGATGAAGACGTGAAACTGATTCTGGAGGATGGAAAAACATGCTCATGAGAGAGACCAGACTCTTTATGTCCCAGTCCCAGAGTGTGGGGAAGACGACAGGACTGCCTGCACAGCACAGAAAAAAATCAACATTAGAGCTACAGTGATTAGTATGGTAAAACGTGTACAAAGAATACACAGACACACATGGGGTACTCAGATTAAGTATCTTCCAAATATTTTATAATATTAGCAGAAATTATTTCATAATATAGGCAGAAATATGGATCCTAAAGTCAATATCCAAAGCTATTCTATAATACAACCAGCTGTGGTTCTGCACAACTTTAGCTGCAGCCAGAGGTGGCCAACTGCTTTGGAAAAGTGCCAAAAGGGATGAGCTATAGCCTGCAGTTTCATCTTAGACACTGTTTTTCTCTGCTATAATAATTTGGCTTGAAGACACAGACAGAACAGCACTCTGAACAGTAAAAATAAAGAAAAAAAAAAACGCTTACGAAGTTGGAAGGGTCCCTGCCCTAATCTGCTTCAACTTTATTGTGATGGCAAAGTGCTGCAGAGAGAAGTCCTCATGTATTCATCCACAAGAGTGCACTGCAGAAGGGCAGAGATGCTCAAAAGCAATCTACACGACAGTTTTTTTTCTCTCTCTCTCCCACTGTTAAAACAAATGACTCCTGTCTTTTTCCATCTCAGCACTGGCTTGGAAATTATGATTCAGACGCCAGCTAGCTATAGATTTGGGGATGGTGAATGAAGGCATTCTTCTAAGTACACTCAAACTTATCTCACCAACTGCATATTTAAAAAGTGCTTGCATGTGTGAACAATCTTGCAAGTATCTTCAGAACAGGAGAAACAAAGGCCGCTAAACTGCAGCACGCTGAAGAGATGCACTGTCCACTTTGAAGAGCTGCCTGCAGTGGAAACTGCTTTCATATCTATGCAGCGGAGACAAGGCAGAGGTTACGATCTGACTAAAGAAAACAGCCTTTGCCAATATAACCTGTTCTGTTGTTCTGCCACCACAAACCATGGGCACGCTTGCAGCTCAGTAGATAAGGGAGCTCATTATAATGCCATTACTGACAAACACGTGGAAGTATCCTTGGGTAGGGGAAAAAAAATAAATAAAAATCAAACGAGTCATCTTCCCCCATGCAGAAGAGGCCTAAAGCACATAATTGTATTACATTTATTACAGTCTTACTCAAATAAGATCCTTTACTAGCTGAATACAAGGGGAAAGGCAGGCCGTCACAGATGGACATTTTTCATATTTCTGGAAGTAAACACAGCACGGTCTTTGTTTTTCATAACCCAAAGGATCTGAGATCTGAAGACAGCGTCTGAGTAATGCTAGGATAAAGGCCAGCTGTAATGGGGACATGGTAAGTAACTCCTGTCTAACACAAGCTTATGAAGCACGCATTTACACCTTTTGTCAGCCACCCCACTGCCCCGTCCCCCTCCAAAAGGGCTGAAAGCTTCAGAGAAAGCTAGTGACCAAAGCTGAAGTTCAACGGCCTTGTGATGTACAGTGTTGCACTTGCTCTCCGATTTTCTTTTTGGCTTTCCAGTCACACAGTTGTAAAGTATAGATGCTTAGTCACAAAAAGAGAAACAAATTTAAAGATTAGTAGCAGAAATCAGGCTGCACTTCCAAGAAGTAAGAAGGTTCAAGGACTTGAGGTGTCTGAAAGGCACAAGGAAAGTTCTGACCTAATAAAAACAACAGCACTTAAGCCTCCAGAAAGGGCAGTAACTTTCATTCAGTCAGCTGATACAGCTGGAAAAAATGGACAAGTTTTCTGACCCAAGATAAACCTGAAGATATAATTGTGTGTCTAAAAGCGTGCCCATTTTTTTCAGACTGCATCAGTCAAAGATATTCCTACCCCTGCAAAACCTTGCTTCTCTTATAACTTAACGCTACTTACTCACAGACCAAGGCATGCGCTTCCATGAATACAAACTGTGAAAACAAAGTAATGTAGACGTTCTTTTCATCCAAACCTCCCTAAATTAAACATTCCTGTATTCTGAAGAGGAACCTCCCCAAAAGAACCAAAGTGTCCCCAATTCCTCCTTGGGGGAGGAGGAGACAGGTGGGAAGAACAGAGAAAACCTGTTTTGGAAGAAAGGTTTTAAAGATGCCTGGAAAGTTCAGGTTCTCTTTTATTTGGCTAGCCAGGGGACACACTGAACTCCCATCATCATCTGCACCATGCACATAACTGGTAGAAAAACATGCATGTGCTTGGACAACACAAAACTGTACTGGGGAGAGAGGGGCCTTGGTATGTTTTATACAGAGAGATTCTGGCTCTTAAATTATAAAAGTACTTCAATCTCAAATTGTCAACAGATTGAAAACCAGTCTGAGAACAGTTTGCTCTGTAAACTCGCACTATTGCTGCAGCACAGAAAAGTATTTTTTAGAATGTTAGCTTGAATGCTCTCCTAATCTCAGAAGACAGACTTGCTAATTTGAGATTATCTTTCTTAATACTACTCCATCATATTGAATATCAATACTGTATTTAAATGATACTAATTCACTTTTACTGAAAAGCCTAAGATACAGCTATTACGGTAGATTTCAAATTTCCATAAAACTTGTACTCAAAATGCCAATTTAAGCCTGAAACTGAATGAATCTGAGAAATAATATTCCTTCATGGACTCATCCTTATTCAGTCTCAAACAATTTCTCTGGTTCTTCAAAAAAACCCCAAACCTCTTTCATTCTACTATAGCAGCAAACACCATTCTTGTTCACCTAGTAGGCAACAGCAAATACAGCAGATTACACCACCATAGCAACGCCGAGAAGGAAAGTAACGTAACTATATGCCTGCCAGAAATACCTAGAGAGCAGACCAGAACACCAGGTACATCTGACAGAAGTCTATACCACAGAATTTCAGATGCAACCTATAGGTACTACAGACCTTACTTTTTTATAGATTATTGGCCTGAATACAAGCAGTTCCAGATTGCATAGAAGAGGTTCAACATCTACACAGTAGCTAAACATGCACCTTCACTGGGCATGTCGACTGCATGAAATTACCTTTAAGTAGAACCTACAACCCCCTCAACTTTGAAAAATACCCATGTTGTATTAAACACCACAAAGCAACAAGGAGAATGCCCTTGTGTCAAAGATCTTACAGCAGAGAGTGAATACATTCTCGGCAATTCTTTCTCAAACATGCTGAAAACTAGCTGTCTGAAAGCTCCTCCACCCAAAACCCCCTGAACTTCTGTCTGCTGCGTCCTCTGATCATAAATAGTTGTCATGGTTTGGGCTGGGCTGGCCACTAAACAAACCACAGATGCTCTCTTTACCTCTCTCTCCCCCTTCCCAGAAGAGAAGGGAGAGACTTACAGGTTGAAATGAAAACTAGAACCACTTTAATGAAATATTAATAATAAAANCTCCCAAGCGGATGATCACATCTCTGGCAGACACTGGGGAGGTCCCAGACTAGACTCAGCGACAGACGGAATCTGAATTCTGGATCTGGATTCAGGAGCACACAGATCGGGATCAAAAGGCAGATGAACAGAGTCCTCCTTGGATGTCGGCCACTGAAGAAAGAGGCTGAGCCCTTTGATCCCTCAAGCTTTTATACTGAGGACCATGATGCAGATGGGATGGAATACCCTGTTGGTCAGTTTAAGTCACCCGTCCTGTCTGCTCCTCCCCACAGATTCCACTCTGCTATGCTCTTCTGCTTCCAACCCTCCAACGGGGCACACAAAATTAGCTCACCTTGGTTATTATAGCAATAATAAGCAGGAGCCTCTCTGCATAACATTCCTTGATATTTGCTATAAACACCAGGCTGGAAGCAAACACTGTCTGAAGAATATACTGCTAACTTCAGAAAGTGGAGTTAGTTAGAAGAGACTTAGCTGAAAAGTAAAATTACTGAAAGGAAACTTGGTTCTGTTCTACCTCAAACCAGGACACTAGTCCACAAAAATAACTGCATAACTACTGTAATCTTCAGTAATTCTTTTTCTCAGATGTCAAAGTTTTGCGCTTTTGAGGCTGAAACTTTTAAAGTTCAAGTCCTGCCAGTAACTACCTGTAGTGCTCTAGTTACATTACATATGTAGTTACAACAAAAAACCACCTGCACTTTCACCTCTTAGGTCATTCCTTTTCTGCTCATTAGACAGCCAGAGTTAAGAGGTGCTTTTCCTCCCACGTTTCAATTCTGAGAAGCTCCAAGAGGATACATGTGCCCACCGCCATGCCATCAGATGTTACCCCAATACAGCTGGGTAAGGAAGACCAATTCTCCATATTGCCACCACTTAAAACTTTCATGGCTCAACATGCTCAAAGTGTTGAAAAGAAAGTATCTTTAGAAGTAGCACATTGAGAAGATAAGCATTGTTACCAGCACCATGCCAGATAATCCATTTTGTTAATTTAGCATTTGTATACTAAGAAAAGCACAAATTTCATAAATGAAGGATCGTGTACCTCAATTGTAATAAACGTGTTTAAATGCTGTTCTACACTCAGCTCATGTCAGAAAGAGCTGTGTGTAGAACAACTGGAGAATAAGAAGCTGCGTTGGAAGCACAGTTCTCCCAAACTAATTGTGCCCTAATGGAAAACACTGATTTGTTCTTCTGCCAAGCTCCTCTCAATTCTTTATAATCGACGTGGTTTCACTTGTGATCCTTTAGAATGACCAAAAAAATCATTCATATACATAGAAGGAAGTCTCAGTTTTTCTCTTGAAGTGTTTTCCATTTGCCAAAAGATCTCTGTTATGGTCTAAACAGATCACCAATTGCATACAGATGATTCTTAAAGCTCTTCAGACAGAAGATGAGCTGTATAGCTAGCTTACATGCTTAACTACATGTCCTACAGTATATGTCTGTACTCCTACTGCACTGCATATAAATTTAACCACCTGTAATACAAACACTTTCACTGCAGGAATTCAATACAGCCCTGATATTCAGTGCTATAAAGCTTTTGGACTTATTCTTGTGACTTTTACCGTGATGCAATTCAAAACTGAAGAGACAAACTCCCAGGGATTTAATTTGTCCTCATTTTTCCCCCTGTTAACATAAGGTATTTAAAAGCTTCACTGGATTTACTGACCTCTTATACTATTCTACATCACTTAACCAACACACAGAAAGAAACTATGATATGGAAATGGAATTAAAGTGGTGCATAACTCAGTGGAGAATCTATCACAAAAATCGTGACTCGCAGTTCCTGTCCTGGCATGTACCTATCAGGTACATGGCCTGCTACCAATGAGCTTGAATTAGTTTGTCCAGAGTTTCTACCACCACAGAGCATTTGGTCCAAAAGTGTCTGACCTGGACTTGTGGTCAGCTAGGAATGCAACCCTTTCATGCATACACAGTATTTTCTTAGCAGAAGGAAACCGGAACAATTAAGATATGATGAGAATATAATGCAACTATATCAGATCTTTCTCAAGCAGCAAAAAGAAAACGTTAACTACCCAGGCTTCAATTGCTTAAGACTCAATATTTAACTTCTTCCACACCTAAGAGGCTAATTAAATTACTGTTATCCGGTCCCAAGTCAAATATTCATCATTCCTTGACATGTGGAAGACAGCTTAATTGTGTGGCAACTTATTTGTTTCAATGCTAGCAGTCTCCTCTTTGATCATAGAGGTTATGATATTGTCTGTATGTACTGCAATAGTGTGACTTTGTGAAAGCTAGGTAACAAGAAGTCTAAAGAAGTAACTCCAAGAAAAATCAATCCCACTCAACAGCACATCTATAGGAGTACAAATACATGTATCACTGGAACACTTTCTCATTTGTAGGTGACTTTTGTCCCTATCAATTTATAGCGTGACAGGAATTAGATATATTGCAATTTGCTATAAACACACACCCCATTGTTACAAAAAACCCCACACCTGTAGGCAACCTCAAAAAATCCCAGACCAACAGATACTACAGTGTAGTGCTTCAATACTTCCTTCTCCTTATCTACATCAAAAGTTACCGGGTCCCCAGCTTAGGTAAAGGCACCCAGTTTAGACTGAAAGCCACCAAGCCACTGAACAAACTGAACTCCTTGAATTTTTACTTTCAGCCCACATGTCTTTATTATTCAGTTCATATAGACTCACCTTAGTCCATGGATGTGCCTTAATCTGAGGGAATTTGAATTCAGTATAGTTTGGATTCATTTCTCTAATTTGCTCCCTTGTAGGCGTCCCCAGAACCTAGATAGGAGAGAAAAAAAAAAAAAAAGGCAAATTATTTAGATATGCTTCATATTCATATGGTAACAAAGAGCACAGTGTAACTTCTCACGTATTGAGACAACTGAAGTCAATCTATGTAACTACTAAATTAATATAGTGTTGAGAACAAAACAACATAACTTTTGCAGAACCGTTCAAGTTGGACAGGACTTCCCTCTCCTGGGAGCTTCTGACCCAACCTCCCTGCTCAAGCAGGGTCAGCTGGAACAGGTTGCCCAAGACCATGTCCAGCTGTTTTTAGCATCTCCACAAAATGAGACTTCACAACCCCTCTGGGCAACCTGCTCCAGTCTTTGGCCACCCTAACGGTGAAAAATAAATAATAAAGTGTTTTCTTGCATTCAAATGAAGTTTCATGCATTGCACTTTGTGCCACTGCCTCTTGTCCAGTCAGCAGGCACCACCCACAAGAGTCTGGCTGCTGCTTCTTCATTCCCTCCCACGAGGTATTTATACACATTGATTATATCCTCCTGAACCTTCTCTGCTTCAGGGTGAACAGTCCCAGCTTTTGCAACCTCTCCGTGTATGACAGATGCTCCAGTCCCTTAATCATCTTTGTGGCCCTTGCTTCAACTTCAGTAGTCTCTTGCTGGCAATTCAGTTCATGTTCCAAGCCCAGTGTCAAAAATTTAATTCTATTCCACAGTTCTTCATAAAATTCAAGCATCTTTCTCAAACTTAGTGATATTTCAATGGGGAAGAGAATTCACTTCAATTAGACTGTGCCAAAACAGTACTGCCGAACACATTCAGGGATTGCAGCTCACTGCATATGGCTGATTAAGGATCAGACCAGTAGCACAGACTGCATTTTACAATTCATGAACAGCAGCCCTCTGACAAGCTTAAAAGATCAGCCAGTTACTGCTGAGGGGAGGCAGACAGGTTTCCTTAACACCACCCACCCCACTCCCCCATCCCCCCGCCAAACTGCGTGGGTTTTGGTGGTGGTTCCCCACGCCAGTATTTCCACAGAAAAGATAAACTTGGTTTCAATGTAACCTGGAAGCATCTAAAATGCATATCAACCCTGGTTTACTTTTATAAAGTTATGTTTCTTATTACCAGAATTTGCACAATTTTATTTTATGTGATTAGTAGTTGTACGAGAAATAATGCGCAATCGCACATGTCTTTGAAGGGGGTGGATAGATTTTGAAAGGATTCCGGAAATCCCTTCAGGGAATAAGCCAGACAACACAGCATTAGAGCTTTCTGTTCAGTTAGCACCAAATGCTAGAGAGCCACTGCCTATACATAAAAACTGCACGGCAGGTTCAAAGAATCCCGCTGTTTTCCGTTTGCACCCAGTTGCTGGGTATCCTTTTGTTCTGCAGAGAGAAGCAGAGAAGGCAGAAGAGTCACTTCTCTATGCTGAGCTCAGATTCATCTTCCTGTAGGAAGCCTGTAGCCACGCTACTCTTGCCCTGTGACAAATGTCTCGCCATGCGGATTAGCATAACGTTATCACCTCAGCTCATGAGACTGCACTGTCACCATCAGGAAACAAATCACCTAAAACATGACGTTAGCACTCTACCTCACTACTTGATAAAGATTTGGTTACATATTCTGGTATCCGCCAATATTTTCATTCTGTTAGAAGAGTGGAAATTACAAAAATGGGTTCTAAAGAGTCAGGAAAAGAGGTAGAAGAGCAAGTGTCATTGTTCAACTAATTCGTGCAATAGAGCAAATATCATCAGGCATTATGAGAGGAGCTTGGTATCTCTTTATTATTTAAGATATGAGCTGTATGACACAAACTAAAATACCTACCCACAGAGCAATCTTAAATAAACAGCAGCAGTGGATATAAACCCTGCAGCTTGTTCAGACAGTTGCTTCTTGGATAACACATTGAAGTGACAAGTTGTACAAAACGAGTGATCACGTAACTCCTACCTTCCCATTGCTAACCAGGATTTAAATCCCACCTACTGTAAAAGCCAAGGGTTACTTTTCAGAGCTGAAAGAAGATTTTTCTTTGTGTGTCTGAAAACACTGGTTTTGCTCAGGTGGTAGAAAGGGGGTGTCTGCAGGATTCTGCACATTCTGCTCAACTTTCAAAGGAAAAAAAAAGAGTTGACAGGAAAATGTGTCTTCTCCCTGCTGGTTTTCTGTCTGGCTCCCCCAGAGCACCGGCCACCCAGCTGCCAGCCTGCCAGGATGGTGCCGCTCTCAAAGCTTTGATGACCATGGCTCTCAACACTCTCTAATAGATGAGGGGTTTCACAACTGCAAATACTATTTTCATCCCAATTTGGGATAAAAACCATTTTCAAAACCTTGGGAGTTTTTTTGATTAGTTAAATTAACTTCCTGAAAAATTATGGGTAACTTGTACTGCTCTCTTACCATTTCTAAAGGCTCAGTTTTCAGGCCTCCCTAGTATAAACAGGGCTTTTTAAAAAGAACGTTTACCTTCTTTACCCTCCCCTCCTCCTCCAAAAAATCCTTTAATAGCCTTCCTAAGATGAAGTAAAGAGCAGATTTTCTTTATATATAGCCAAAATTCAGCAAACTGGCTCAGTTGACAAGGCTGCTTAGAACAGGAGCCTACGCAGTGCAAGTATCTTTTATTTAAAGACTGTCTATAGCATCAGTGAGAATTCAGATTAGCTAGGCAAGGGCAGTTTCACTGAAGGACCCACAGTATCTATGCATACATTTCACAAAAAGCACAGCTGTAACTCCAAATGATGGGAGGGAGCAACTCCTAAGCTCAAGCACAGGCAAGTTTAAGGTCTTATGAATGCTTAGAAAAGAAGGTACTGAAGATGGATCACGATAACTGAAAGAAGACATCGCCTGACCTTTCAGTCGAATAGCAGCTTCTGACACAAAGAATAACTGTACAAAAGGAAGAGTGACTTGTATTAGCCACTCAGTATATTTACTTTGCTCTCTATAGATTGTGAAGCTAGATTGTGCTTTCATAGCACCATTCAGGTTGGAAAAGACTCTTGGGATCATGGAGTCCAACCATCAGCCCTAATTTCAATTTGTACTGAAGACAGATTAAAGAGAAAAAAAAAACCCACAACAGAAACAACAAACAAAAACACACACAGAAAAACCCAAACAAAATAACCTGAAGAGGTAAAGAAAGTACATAGGAAGAAGAGAAGTTTTAAAGACTGTCAAATCCAAATTACAATCCAGAAGAAAAGTATGGGATGAATAAAGTGATAATCTATAAAACTGTATTTGTACTTGACATATCTGGAAGAGGTCCTGTAGTGGACCTCTCCTCATCTGCCTGCGCACCAATACTGTTTGCTACATGATTTTGAAGCTGTACCTCACTGATTCACACCAAGTTTTCAGTACATTAGGAATACATTCAAGTAACCTTGATGAGCAACAGCAATCATTTAAGCTATTGCAAAAATTGAGCGAACCTCTTCTTTTATAAAACTCATGTATGTGACTGCTCTTTCTGTTTGAAATGCAAAGGAGAAGCATAAATTACTTTGCACATTTTTGGCAGAATTACTCCATGAAACAGCTGCTCTTGCTATACCAACTCTGAAAATACTATGGAGCAGATGTTCCCCGGAAAGAGGTTTCACAGAATGGTTGAGGTTGGAAGGGACTTCTGTAGGTCAGCTGGTCTGACTCCCGTGCATAAGCAGCACCAGCGAGAGCTTGGGTGCCCAAGACCACGTCCAAGTGACTTCTGAGCAATGAAACGGAGACTCTGCAACCCCTCTGGGCAACAGTGTTTGACCACTCTCACAGCACAAAACATTTACTTGCATTCAGATTGAATTTCATGTGTTTTAATTTGTGCCCATTGCCTCTTCTTTGGCATCCCGTGACAGGACAAAACAGCCTGGCTTCCTCTTCTTTGCACGTTCTCTTCAGATATTTCTGTACACTGATAAGGTCCCCCTCCCGCCCCCCTGATGTTGCAAAGGTTGGAGAGTCTGAATTATTCAGATCCATGCAGACTAGCACATACTATTCTACTTCTTGAGGACAGTCTTATGAAAGGTGATATTGTCAAGAAAAAAGTTTTGTTTTTTTTTTTTTTAAAGTACCCAATTAAAAGAAATGCCAACAAGAGAGATAACCAAACCAGAACAAGTACGAGAATAATAAAAATGTAGTTGTCTGATGGAATCAACGACATCTGGAATGAAGACTAAACTTCTGAATGAATGAAGAGTGTCTGTGTGGGACTACTTCCTCCTTCACTTGCAGGAAGACACCAGGTCAACTGGTCTTGCTCTTCATTCCTAATTGTCATCATGATCTCTCAAATAAAAATAAAGAAATATTATCTATTAAGATTAACTAAAGAATACACTTGCTGAGAAGACAGACACTGCTCTTATTATCTTAGGACAGAAACTGAACACAACGGGTTTCACAAGTACTTTTTGGAAAGTTTTTCCTTGACATGAATCTGTAACAGATTAAGTTCCCCATATAATTTTTATTGCAGGAACTGGGTTCATGGAGATACGGTAATGGTATATATCTCAAGCAATTACAGAAAATCTACAGGCTCCCAATAATGTCATCCTTACCAAACAAGAACGGGAGATTTATGAACCTGAAATAAGCTCTGAATTTTATTACAAATAGCATAAAGATCTTCATTTTATGTTCTCTCAATCAAATTTTCATAGGAGAAGATGGATGTCATTCAGCTGCAAAAGAAACCTTAGCTATACCCAGTACTGAAGACAGCTGCTGTCCACACCTGGCTTCACTGTGCAAAACTGCAGCGAGTTATTTATGAGCAAATCCACATCGCTGCAACACCAGAGGAAGAGGAAACCGCAAGGGTCTCAACAAACCCCAGTGGAATAAGGGCTCTTTCTGACAACCATCATTACTGCTAAACCTTTACCAAAATGTAAAAATCAGGTAAAAGCATAAGGTCACCAATGGTTCAGAAGCTCCAGCTCATAATGACTGAACCAGAGAGCAGAGAAGGTGGTTATTTAAGTCAGAAGCCTCCAGAAAGCTACGGTTACAGTGGTATAGCAATTTTCCCTTGGAGAACCATGCAACTTTTCGAGGAAACATGCTCCAGAAAGTCTGGTGTGTATGGCTTACTAGATGGCATAATTAATGCTTCTGCAAACATGTCTGCACCTCTTCAGAAAGTTGTGAGAGGCATGCCAAACAGTTATTTAAAAAAATCACGGTGCAGACATCTGAAGCAGTAAACACGGGTCAGCTTTGAAATAATACTTTAAGAGGTCTGTGGTAGAAAATAAAACAAAATTACCCATTTTATATACACTTTCTTTCAAAAACACTCGCATGTCAAACAAAAGGAAAGCCAACTAAATATAGAGATTTCTTCTATAGCAAACATGAGAGCAGTTTCTTCCTTCAGGAATAGGAAGAAACCCATTGTCACCACTGACATGAATATAATTGCTCATCAACTTTTTTTTACACTGCCTGCCTGCAAGCACTGGGAAGTGACAAATTACATGAGGCATAGGAACAGCCAAGTTGTGATGTGGGGGGACATCAGGAGAAAAAAAATGCCAGGAGACTTCCCTTAGGGGCAAGGAGAGAGAAGCCATGTGAAAGCCCTTGTCAGATGCAGGCAGGTCCCTCAGCACAGGACCACATCCAATAAAATGAAACACGCTCTCCTACTGCTTATTCTCCCGGAAGAGACGGCTCCTCTCTCTCCATTAACTACTGTGACTGAATTTATTTTATTTCAAAAACTGAGCCCAAAATAGTACCTTGACATTTGAGCATGAGCCATATATTATAATTGCAGCCTATACTTAGCATTCGGCTCAGTAAAACTGTCAGAGACCAAAAAGTTACACATGGATAAGATTCCTGATACTATTGAGCTTGCCTTTTAATACATTTTTTCCCCTTGCCACCCCCAATCCATAGAACTACGGGAAGAAGATTTTATTACTTCTCCTAAATTACCATGAAATGCCAGCTTTGGTGCAATGAATAAATCGCAGAGTCCAGTAGGAACCAAAAAATCCAAAACAAACAACCTCCTCCCCCACAACCCTTTCCTGCAGTTTTCACAAGTTAGCTGATATACCTCATACTCTAGATTGCAGCATATGGAAAAAATATTTCTGGTAGACAATGCAAGACAGATTGGCAGATGCTGTCCTCCCCATGTCCCAGGGCTGCTCAGACAATTATTGCTGCTTCCTTCTTCTGACAGAGATGATTTCTTTTTCTTATTCATTTTTCAGGGGAGTAGGGTGAAGGTACTAAACAGAACCTTTCAGAAGATAATGATTATCTTAGAAACAAAACCACTATGCTTCCAAGATTCCCTTTTCGCAAGGGGAATAAGGAGTAACCACTGTCTGTGGAAACTGTGATTGAAGATGTTTGAGTTTGGCAGGGATATCCCAGCCAGTTTTTCCCTTGATAGTTTCAGGGCGCTGAAGATCTAGGGGAGCCAGGGAATGCCCCCAACCTCCCAAGATTTCACAGGGGGCATGGCAGTCCTGCAGACACTGCAAGCTCTGTGCACAAGGTCAGAGATTTATGAAGGAGTCTGCCCTGACTGCATCTCAAAAAAATCCCTCTGGAGGTATAAGAACTCTTTTCTTTCAAGTTGTATTCAGCGGTATCCCACTTGCACAGTGGATTTTAAATAGGGAAGTGGCAACCGCAACCTTCCTGGGCTGCTGGAAGGAGGGGTTTCACACTTCCATCGGGGATGGGACCGCATGACTGCTCTGAGGCATAGCGTTTGCTCATACATAATTTCTTTATGTGACCACCGATGAAACCCACACTGCCACTGTGCCTACTTCAGAAACTGAGCACATTTCTGAAGGAGATGTCACTCGAAAGCCAGTAGGGGCATGAATTTTAATGAATATATTGGGTTACCCACTGGAGATATTCCCAGCGATGGGATAACCTAACATTTGGAATAGCTATCAAGAGCTAAAAATAAGGAGCAAGAGTCACCATTCAAGATCAAACTTTGGAAAAAGCACAGCACATGATTTCTCTCCTGTAATAGTGTAAATATTCAAGAAGAATGTACTTGAGTTAAACTATTTCTTCAGACAGAGCTCCAAGACAGTATTTCCTCATATCGAATATCATTTTGTAAGGGATAAGTGGTCAAAGATCTCTCTCTCCCAGCCAGATTGAGAACATATGGAAAGTGTCTTTAAAGAAATAGGAACAAGAGAAAAAGCAGCTAAAAAGAAGGGGTCTGTCTTTTGATTCATGCGAACACGATGCTGTGGGTTCTACAGGGGCACAGTTTTTTTGGAGCAGTTTACAAATATGCAATAGGCCTGGAGACACTCCAGGTGCAACTGGATGGAGATCTTACAAGACTGCTTGAAATGAACCTATGTGAAGACTGTTGAAAGTGAATCAAAATCTGACAAAAGCCAAAACCGCTTCTGATGCAGCAAGGGACTGAGGGCATTGGGTGTGCAGCTCACAGGAAGGACAAGCTGTGCTGACTGACATATCACAGAAATTCTATCTTCATGAACACAGCTACTGAAGGGATGTCATCGAGAACTGCATGAGAGGGGAGGACTAGTTTAATGTGATGGCATTTTGAAGTCATTCTCCAGTCTAATGCAAAAACTTCATATCCAGGTGTAGCATCCAATTGCTGCGTTGTAGAATGAACTCAATCAAATTGATTCAATCAAAGCTGAGCAAGCAACTGAAGAGACAACTGAAAAAATTATCTTGGCTCAAATGCCACAAATGCTACAGGAGTGACTGTGACTCAGTCATCACAAATTGATAGGAACCAGCAGAAAAGTTTCCTACCTGACCTCTCTTGCAGTGGAATCAAGTAAATTTAAGGGATGAAAGTCAGATGTGTTTCCAAGCGTGTGGATAAATATTTTTTTTACTATAGCCTTTTTTGGGATTTTAAAAGACTACTCTCTCTGCCCTGAAGTTTCAGACGTACAAATCCAAGGCAGCTATTTGAAAAGCATGACTCCAAGATAGTTAAATGGCAGCTCTCAGGTCTCAACCTACAATCTTCTGCAAAGTTCATTCCTGTTAGATCCAACAGCTCTGCTTCTCCTAGGGCCATTTTGCATTAAAATAAGTCTGTGTTACAATGAAAGCTTTAATAGTTGTATTCTATGGCAGCAAATGGAAGAGGTGGACACCATCTGTGAAAATATACTTTTTTTAAAGTTGATCATATTCTAAATGAAATCTTATGCAACCTAACAGTTTACATGTTACGCACAAGACAACATTTATGGTAATTTTTATGCTGCAGATGTGCATACATCTTCAACTGTATCGAGGCTGCAGAACCCAAGCTCACTCAACAGACACACATTGCAGCTTTTATGCCAATCTTTCAAATCTAAGCGGAATTGAAGCACCATACTGAGAGTGGAGAAAAACAGAATGTTTCGTGATTTCTTTATAGATTTGAGGAACAAACCTGCTCAATTTCATTATTGGTCACTTTTAAGGGTTACACAGTAGATAGGACAGACCCCTGCCAACAAATGGCAGAATGGAAAACTAAGGACCTCACTTTCTACTTTTTCTTCATTCTCAAAAAGGTTGAAATCTGAGGTAAGAGTGCTCTTCTCCCTCTACTTCCATTACAAGAAATACTTTTCTAGGCAATTTCTCGCAGCTGTTGATTTTGAATGCAATATTCTAAACCATAACTTTCTCTGTATCCTCACCTTAAGCCTTCCGCCAGGGCTTTTCTGAATAGTTCATACAGAACGTCACAACACAAGATTTGGTAGACAAGGGCATTGTAAAACAGTCCGCTTCTGCAGTTTGTGCTCATTCTCTCTTCCAGTGTTGCCTTGAGAACATATGCTGCCTTAGTAACAAATATACAGGCAGAAAAATATTCATGGCACCCACCCATTCAGGCTCACATTTTCCATCATACTTCCTTAACTAGTCAGTGAACATCCTTTTTTGTGACTATTACTGTAAGATTTACAGCACTTATTCTCTCAGACTTTCCTAAAACATACTCAGTACTCTAACTTTTTAATTTAAGAGACCAGGCTTACTATAAAATGGAGTTATCCCCACATTTGTTTCACTTAATTTCTATGTGTAGGGGCTACGTATCTCACAGAAGATAAGAAAACCCAACACAACACAGGTGTGGATGATCATTCAGTATGCCCCTTTCTACATTTAAATAAATTGTTCAGAAATTTGTTTCTGCAAAGGTGAAAATCAACATCTCAAGCTATAATTTACTGAAGCTCAAGCCTTTACACTGGATACTGCTCTGGTTGTCATGAGAAATGACATTAGTTGTCAGTACTATGTATTCAGCTATGAATTGGTGAATGAAAGTTATCACACCACTCATGGCAGTGTCATTTAAAGAAACTACAGATGGTACATATGCTATCAGCAATTTTATTTAAGTAGCCCCCTGTTTCAATAGAACTTAACTCAAGTGTAAACAAAGCAGAATCCTCACAATCGGAGCACATACCTGCTATAAAATTATTAGTTCACAGATGTTTACTTCCATTAACGCAGAACTGAAAGTGTCCAACTGATGGTAACAGCTCCTAGCAAACTTTGAACCACACTGCAATCTCTGCTTGGCAAACACGTCAATAATGAGAGGACATCTATTTCTTGATTATTTTACTTTCACATTGTGAAAATCAAAGAAATGGCAAGGCAGAGCACTGTGGTTTTGCTGATAAGGCCTCTCTACCCTCAGATTTCTGAATGAGGCACAGAAGGACTTACAGGACTGTCACTATGACAAACAGCTGTATTTACAAAAAAAGCCTCATTAGACATAGTTTCTCAGGATTGCAGATATGAATCAAGAAACAAAACAGGACTTTTTTTTTTAAAAAAAGTCCACAGGCAAACGCTACAGGTTATTTGCATAAACTCCTGTGGAATTCTGGCCATCTGAAGTGTTCACAGAGACCACTTCTCACAAAAGCAGTGTAGCAGAATGGACTCCGCTCCAAGACACCTCTCAAAAGGAAAAAATTGTCACTTGTGCCATCACCAGCTTTTTCCACTAGTATTTCCTATGTAAACTGACCCTGCTTCGATATGCTGAACTTGAAATACACTGGGCAGAAAGGCAATAATAAGAAATCAATAAAGTTGTAAGAGAAGTAGGTGCAAGACATGGAGCCTCCAGAGGGAAGTTGTTGACTGGAAGATTTCCAGCAGGACAGACATAAACTCACTGTAATAGAAGCTAGGGTTACATGGTCAAAGGCTTGAGTAGACATGGTGAGAGCCTAGAACGGTCAGAGAACACCCCACTGAGACCATAGAGCAGGCCACAGAAACACTGAGCCTCACCAGCCCATGTCGTCCATGCAGGAATAACATAGATGCAAGTAGGAAGTTCTACTCTTCTACCCACACATTTTGGCTTTGAGGGGGTTTTCACAGCGTGCCACACAAATATATATGCATCAAGGTAGCAGTTCAGTCACAAAACCAAGGAGGAAATTCTCTTAATATAGTCCCCCTGTGGTGATGAAATCAGTAAAGCCGAACAGCATGTGCACACATCTTATCCTCTGTAATACTCCCATCTTATTAAGTGCATAGTATAGGTTCAGAGGAAAACTACACCGCGCTCTCTCTCTAGAAATCTTGCTTCCTTCATTGCAGAAGTTGAGGGAGGCAGGGGAGACTAAGGTGCTGGGAAGTCAGACACCAATCTTTTAAGCTACGCATTATTCTTCCATATCTCAAATTTGAGAATCACAGAATATTCACAGGTTACCAAATGAAATCAATCAAGATGTGTTTGGACATAAGTGATATATACATGTTATGTATTCTGAAACATTAGGTCTTTTCCACTTGAAAAACAAGACTCAGAAGGTATCTTTGGCCCTACATTTCCTGATTCTCCATCTGCAAAAAAGGAGTGCCTTTTCTCACCTTTCACCTCAAAGAGCTGGAAGGAGGGAAGAAGAGAAGGCGGCTACATATGAGAAGAATCTGGCAGAAGGAAATTTAATAACACTGTTTTCAAAGCCAAGTACTAATTGCATACAACAAAAGAGCCATATTCTTAAAGAATGAAAATCACACGTTAATAAATATTGGCTCAGGACGTAAGCACTATTTCCAAGCACACTGAAAGTGAAATCCTTTAAGAGGGAAAGAAATGATGCAATTAAAAGATGATATATCATATGCATGACTGAAAGAGGTGCAAATAAAGATCACCAAGTTGTCAAAAAGCACAAGAATTGTTTTCAAACATGGCTTACATGCAACACCCTGTACAATGGTAACAGAATATATATGTTGACAAGGTTATAATAATGCATGTTTTCATGCTGATTCCCAAGGAATAATGCAGACAAAAAAAACCACTTAAAATTCCGTACCTTGATTATTTCCACCAACTGATCCACACCACTGTCACCTGGAAAGATTGGTTGTCCTAGTAACAGTTCAGCCAATACACAGCCTGCTGACCACACATCTAAAAAGAGGAAAGAAGTGGAAGACAGGGAAAGGTATCAGTAAAAGGTACATATTAGGCCATTTATATAAAAACCCTGCAGTTTTAAGCTACTTACTTTCTTCTTTGCCATGTTTAATACTGTGTGTAATACAGCAGCCAAAAATAAAAAAACATTCCTCTCCTAAATGTTAATCTAGAAAACACAGATAACCTGGCATAAAGCACTGGCAGGCAGACAGTCTTAGAAGTCAAACCAGAAGATAATCAGAACCTGAAAATAATGTTAAACGCTGTAACATATTGACATTAAAACTTACACATGTAGGGAAAAGACTTGAGAACACTTGCCATCTGAAAATTAAATTTCCTTAAACTCTGTGTTGTTTTTAAATCACATTGATCATGAATTACGCATAGGTATAATCTACCATAATGGCTGATGTTTTTACTGTTTCTGAATGTTGAATAGACTCATTTTTTCATCCACATATACATACATATATACACTAGCAGATGAACCAGTACTGCAAGTATTACTTGTATCCTGAAGTACATGATGATTAAGGGATCTGCCAGACAGCTTCACTAACTCAATCACATCAAGACCTAATCTTTATCCCAATTCCATTTGCAAACTTGGCTGGACAACAGAACTGCAAGTCACAGATGAGGTCAACAGCATCCATAGAAGAAGCCATCAACTAATTTTCATGTATATGCCAAAAGCCACAAGTAGTCACTAGCAGCTACTGCTTTACACAAAGAAAATTTTCATAATCTATTATAGGTATATCTTCTTATTTATAAAGAAGACAATTCAATACTACAACAGCAACCTAAGAATGTATCTATGCGTACTCCAGCATATAGCATTTTATTTTTGAAATAGTTAATTTGAATGGAAAATCTAATGAAGCAAATACAGTAAACACTGTGTAGCAGATGTTTGTGAGAATTTGCTGTAACTTTATACCAAACACTGAAGTTTAGGCCACTCAACACACTGAAAGTATTGCACCTAGATGCAGAGTACCGTTTCTCAAAAAACCCCAAATTGACTATAAGGTCAACACACTGAAAGTATTGCATCTAGATGCAGAGTACCGTTTCTCAAAAAACCCCAAATTGACTATAAGGTTTTCTAGAAAGTCATCATTTTTTCCAATGTATATGTGAAACCTTACACTGAAATCTAACCTGAAACAAGCAATCAACAACCGAAGATTTGTAAAGCGTACAATACTGTAATGCCCTAAAAGGGAAAAGAATCAAACCAGCCTCCCTCTGCCCATCTTTCTTTGAACTCTTGCCTACTTCTACAAGCTGACCTTCCCCGTAAAATAACGGTAGGACCACAACAACCCCAGAGAATTTACCTCCCGAGGCCTGAGGTCTCCAACCTGATATAACCCACACTATGACAGAAATCCTCGTTCCCCTAGCATGTTTAAACTATGCCACTGGGAAGCCGGATGCACACAACAGTGTCAGCCATGGCTAAAGGTCTGTGTAAGGAAGATAGCCCAGACAATTCTCTAAACAGTCTATTATCACTTTGTAACAATCTCTAGAAGACAGATGCAAAAAGTAATTTAAAAAACCCTTTCAGAAATTCAAGACTGCTAACAAAATAATCTGCAAATTAGAACAGACTTTTCCTTCGTCTATTTCTAAAATGAAAGATAGAGGGATTACTCCCCCTCTTTTCAAAAAAGATACGGACCAATTGTAACATACAGTAGACAGCAAGCACTGCTCGTTACTGCAGCTTTCAAAATCATTCACCTCCAAGTCAAATGGATGCATTTTTACATAATGCCTTAGTACAAACATCGCATCAGGGTTTATCCTAAAAAAATAACTACTTACAATACAAACAGGAACCAGAAATAATCTGAAGTTTGAGTCTTGAATTCCAACAAGCAAACAAACCAGATTATGCTTTCTGATCTTTTAGTCATAGATAATGAAAGCTGGCATGGCCACCAAGGGGCTAAGATCTCTTTTGGACAATTAATGGAGGTGACATCACGTGAAGAACCTTTAATTACATTTGATGCTAAACACAACATCTCTCTGATAGCTCCTGCTGTTGGACCAACATGTACAACAAAAGATGATGCAAAGAATCACTTTAGATGTCATCCCATGCATGTTGGGTTGATAGGAAATTACACAACAGTTAGCACAGATTTCTTCAGAAGTATTGAAGAACAGACTAAATGTACAAAGCAGTCAGAGTACTGTAACTAAAAAGGCACCTTAAAGGGTTTTGACAAAGCTGAGTCCTTTAGACTGAGTATATAAAACAAGTGGTACCCCAAAGCTGTAATCATTATTTACAACTTCAATCCTTACTTTGCACTGAAAAAGAAACAATGTATGGGAAGGGAAAAGTATCTGACAGTACATATGCAAACCCAAAGCTGACATCAGAGTAAGTCAGCATTCCCAACTCACTTCCTTTAAAAATTTTGAAACTACGCTAGCGTGATTTTTTTCAAATTAGACTGTGGCTTTTTAAAACTGTTCTGGTCTGGCTGCTCCACGAAGTTGGCTTTGTACTGTTTTATCCTTTCCCAGTCTCTGAAAATGCCTTCACGCTCCACCAGCCAATTTCAGCCAAGTTTGAAAGGCAGAAGTATGGAAACCATTGCAGAAGTTTTGTAAAAACAGTGGGGAGACCGTGCATTCATGTTGCTGCTGAGGAGAGAAGGCTCAGTCCCTGCAGGACGTGCCAGGCTTGTCCCCGCTCTGCCAAACTGCAACTGCAAACAAGTTGAAGGATGTGCAGATCTCTACTCAAGGGAGAAGGCCAAGCAGAAACAGCAGAGGGTGCACAAGAAAGCTGAGGGCATCGCAAGGGGAGAGAGGAGAAAAAGGATGTAGGTAATGAGGAAATAGATGGTGAAGTCTGAGGAATACTTGCTGTATTTGTGATAGGTTTAATCCATCAAACATACAACAAATTTATTGGAAACATATGTAGTTGGTCCTCGTGCAGTGAAATCTTCCAAATTGGGTGATTTTATGCCTTGTTAAAAGTCAATTCATTTTTCCTTGATTTTACTTGCTAACACTTTAAACACACACTGAAATAAGCTACAGGGATTCCAAAATCCCCAACTATTTTTCCATGTGTGTAATTTCACTAACTTCCAAATTAGGACTCGGGCAATGTTCCCTGGGCAAGGAAGTGAACGAACCCTTGAAGCATCTTCAACAAAAGCCAGAGAGCAGAAGGCCTCCCCTCCCCACCCCCCTTTTTTTTTTCCTTTTTTCTTTTGAATCTGGCATTTTGAAATTTATCTTCCCCATTTGGATGGTAATATTTCTCTCAAGTTTGAAGTAAACAACGTACCACATTCTATATTCAAAGACGGTATTTAAAAGAAGTGAGAAGGTACTTCATATTAGGTTTTGATAGCTTCTTCCTAGCTCCTTTTCTTCTTTAGCACAGTCAGAGCTTAACTATTACAGACTAATAGTCTTTCAGAGCAAGCCGAGGGTGTAACTACCCGTTCCCATGGGAAGAGAAGCATTTCCTAAACTTAATATGTGCAGTAAGACACATATGTATGTATGTGTATGACCATCATTCACATGCTTTAAACTAGGTTAATAAACAAGATAAGTGAGAATCATAACAGAAAACACTAATCAAGTCAACAAATGATCCTTACGCCAAACTAGTTAGGACAATGTGAAATTTTAGGAGAGAATACTGAAAGCTATTAATTTTAAGCAGAAGAAAGTAGGCACGGCTACCTTCTTCACACCTTTAGTGAAATGTAGTCTAAACAATATGGACAGTAAATGCAAGTGCCAGCCAAAAGCAACTCTCAAATAAGCTTATTGCAGACTGCTTTCACACGTTATAACAGTAGCTAATGCCATACCTGTTGTAGACTGAAGAACACTTTAGACAAATACCGTTATCGTGTGAAATACTTGCACCAATGTAAGCACACAGAAATTCATAGAGTGTCTTATACTACAAAACTTTTTAAAAATTAATTTAAGTTTCTATTACTTTCTTGATCTTCACAGTTGTTCGGTGGACATTAACTTATCTAAAAATATTATCTGTATAATTCTGTTGCTTTTGAATGCCATTCCAGCATTATAGAAGGTAAGAAAAGAAAAATTTCTCTTTACTTCAGGAAGAGGCATCTGGCAGGACAACCTGGAAAATACATTCCTTAGGTTAAATTCTACAAGCAGGCAATGGCCATTTTCAGATTTCTGTGACAGAATACCATGTATACAAATCTCATTTTTGCAATCTTACAAATTCTGCCCTTCCAAGCTGAGAAACTCTTCCTCACAGCCTGAGCACCACTGGTTGTATTACACTCCCGCTCCTCTAACTACTTATTTCAAGGACATGAGAAAAAGCAAATTTAAAAAAAAAAGTAAAAGAAAAGATGAGCCTGCTCTCATCTATTTAGTACAAATTAAGACTTTTCCTTTATCTGACACTTTACGGGGCACATTTACATTTTTAAGTTGCCCCCNCCATCTATTCATCTCTGCCCCACTATCTGTTGATCTTGATGGACTTCCTCCATCTTGGAGGTGGCTCGAAGTTGCTGCCCTAGAAACTGTGGAAACAAACTAGCAGGGAAGAAACCAGGAGTCAGAAAAGCAGCCCTAGGAGGTCATAAAATCAGCAGCTTCTCATTGCCAACTGCCAGAACACAAAGTGCTTTTCATTGATGCTGGTTTGGAACACTTCTTGGGATGTCAGAACAAGAGCAAAATTCTGGACTACAGGCATGCATGCTACGTCAGTGCAAGTTTTGCACATCAAACCACTGCAGATCCACAGATAATGGAGACAAAATAAGGCTGAAACCTGAAAACGCTTGGAGAGCCACGCTTGTTCCAGTACTTGGCACAAAAGCTAAACACAGGTATCTCTGCTTTTCTGCAATGAAGAGCTGAAACTACAACGACGTGGTAGATTAGTCCACTAAATGAATGCCTGGGCTTATTTTCAGCACTTGAAGCTGCCATACGATATATCAAGGCAAATACTTTTCACTATTTGGCAACAGGCTTGGGACACACTTCGTGATTGTTCTTCCCCAGGAAACTCTGAGACAGCCCAACTACACACACCTCCAGAGGAACTTCTGCTCCAGACTGCTGGGGTGAAATACTCTCTCCCTCAGTCCTAGTGCTCGCTAGGAAAGTGAACGACTAACTTCGTGATACTTATTTTTGGACACCCCAAGAGAAGCCAGAGATACAGCCACACAGATCAATCTTTCCCTGCCAGTGGCTATAAATGCTCCCTCTGGAACACTGTCAATTCCTGCCAGCATAGTGACGGAGAAAACACACTGAGACCATCAGACCCTTGTTATCCAGAAGCACCACCACGTTCTGGTGAGCCTCCGTTGCCCCATCACCTAACCCAGTAAAAAAACCAAACGTTCTGTGGGTGAAACTTATCTGCACAGCTTTTTTCTATGCAAGAGGATCACATGGCAACAGAGACATCTGCACCCACCCCAGCTCCAGCCCCTGTTTGTTCCAGGGCATTGTAGGGGAATGTGGGCAGCCATCCCATGGTTTCTGAGCGGGCAGCAGCACCCAGCTGACCAGCGCAGCCAGCAGCATGCCAGCAACATACTCTGGGATGGCGTAACACACACAGACCTGCGAGGCAGAAGCTTCAGCCAAAATGCTGTCAAGGGATAGCTGAAGGGCTTGGTTCGCAAAAACACCAAACCTCCTAGAAGTCAGCTGCAGGAACAAAATTACATGCCATCCCCAGCAAGCCTTAGGGACACGCACACACTCACACAATTCATAGTCGAAGGTGCACCAAGGTCTGAACCGTAAAAGCTATGAAGGCACCCAAGTGACATGAATGCTTGTGTCTAACCACTGAAAAAAATTCCTTAAAGTTGCAATGCAGGAACAACAGAACTATAATGGCCCTGGCTTTGTAGCTATTTGGCAACAGGGATTATTTAAAAACTTGAATAGGTCATTTCCCAGGTCATTATTTTAACAGTAGTCCTAGGTCTGCTGGATGACACACACAGAGGCATCAACCGCAGTAAATGTGTTTTGATGCTACTTTTACTATCATATATATTTATATACAGCACTAATGCACTATGTACTTCACAGAAGTGCAACAAACACAATCCCTGGCTGTGAGCTATTTTTAAAGGGACCTTCTGGGCTAGAATTTAAGTCAGGCACTTTGATGAAATAATCAAAATCCTAGAAGTTAAAAGCCAGTTTATAGTTCTTTTGTGATATCCAGGATGGTAAACCACCACCTGGAATTAACTTTAGCTTCTGCTACACTGAAAGTAAGTAATGTCACAAGGACAAATTCATGTGCTAAAGGACAAACTACACCAAGCCAGAAAGCCTAATGCAACTCCCCTTACAGTGCTAAACAAGATGGCTAACTACTGCAATGGTCATGACGCAGGCTGGCCGTACTGCCAGTCTTGGGCCACCACAGTGTCACTTCCTAGATTTAAAAATCACTTTCTGCTCAGAAAGACTTCCAATAATTACTGTATCACACCATGTTACAATTATAGGCCCTGCAGTAATGTTAGCAAACAACAAAAACCTTAGGAAAACAGCTGGATACTTGCAGATAACGTACAAAATAGTTATACTCTGAACACTTCTTGGCTTCATATTCCTCACTGATATTATTTTTATTGTAGTTTTAAGATAGTGTATTTAAATAGAAGAGTGAAGATCCCTACCTGACATTTAAGTTAGGTTTTTGTTACCACACACACAAGTGAATTTTTATAGAAGAGAAAAAAGACTCTACAGCAGGAAAAGGCTGCTGTGCTAACAAATCAGAAGAAAACAGGAACTAAAACCCACAAGCACATGCACATTAAAAAGAAAAGGTTTAAAATGCCATATTAAAATACTGAAACATTCCACGGTTCCCTATACCTTGAGCTCTGGATAAAGTACTGGCAATTAAATGTTCCTTCCTCTCCCTCTCTGTTAAGAAACCTACCTGTGCTTGTTGGTTGGTGTACAAATAATGCTGACTGAGTTTGGATGAGCAATCCTATGAAAAATAGGGAAGAGTTCTCACTAACTGCTGTTGCTGCCTATCTAGCAAGAACTAAGAAATACTATGGTATTTATCACCACTGGAAACAGCAGCCTCACAAAAATAAACCCTTAGAATTTCTAACATGTTACAGAACACTGTGAAACTGCAAAGTTTGTAAAATCATTTTATTACTTCTCAGCTCCCAAAGGCAAAGATTCTGTTGAGAAGGAAGCGGAAGGAAGAAAGGAAAGGAAAGGAAAGAAGCAATATTTGCTGAAATTCATTTTCAAGCTATTCTGTGCAAGTTTCAGAGAAAGGGCTTGGAAGGACAAGGGTTTTTTTGAGGGGGCACAAGAAAGTCTGAACGACAACAACTGAAGTTAAGGATGTTTTTGCAAATGGAAAATAAGACTCCTCACATTACAATGATATTTTTATTAGAACTACTTCAGAGACCAGCAGATAAGAAAACAAAATGGAAAGAGCAACTTTAAAAAGGTTCTGCAAAGAAGCGAAAGATTAAAGTCATTATACAGTTGGAGGAAGAGACATTTGACAGGCTTATCTATAAAGCAGTCTCTTCTGGTGACACCTAAAATATTTGTTTTATACAGTTATCCTCTGAAACAAGGTGTCTCAGTGCACTCTGATAACACGGCTTAGCCAATCTATTAGCTTTCAGCTGGCAAAATTAGCCAGGATCAGCTGCCTTCCTCTCCACTCACGAGCTCCCGCCACTTTGCTTTTACCTGGGCTCTGCTGCTTATCAGACTGCACAGTAATGCTGATTCAACTCATTAATATAGCAGAAAGTTAACCCAACCCAAAGTCTCTTGTCAGCTGAAGCTGAATCGGCGTATTAAACAGTAAACCATGAGAGCTAGGGTATCCAGGAGCAAGAAAGAGCAGCACTGGGCTGCCAATTCTGGCAGTGGCCAACCATTAGATAAGTTCTGCCCCTTTATCTTTATTGTGCCATTACTTTCCCCAGACTTCTTATGGTTCTGCCTCTTTTTTCTACCAGGTAGATACACAAGTCTTGCTATCATACATACTGAAAAATAACTAACGGAAAAAATATTACTGAGAGCAAGTAAGTCTTCAGGAATGCTTCCATTTTCAAAAAACTGCAGAGTTGAAATGAGTCAGACAGCCATTGGGTTTAACCATAGCTAAAACATACTAACTTTTAACTGGTTATATTCTGCCAAGAGGTGATCATAATCTCCAAATCCTTTTGGACGTATTAAACTTTGCCTAAGCAACTCAAGTCCATAAGCAAGCTAAAAGCTTAGCACAATACTGGGGAATCCGAGAGCTAAATCCCGTCTTTCTAGCTCTAGCACTCAGGAGGCCGCCCAGGGAATATCCTAACTAAAAAACTGAGGAAGTTACCCACAACCAGCCGACACATTGCTGTTCATTTTATGATTTTTCACTTCGCTGTTCATTTTTAGGACTCCACTGTAAGAAAAGCCGGCTGTTCCTGTCCTCTGCCAAAACCTCCAGCTTCCCTAACATTTCCATGACACAGCTACGTGCCAGGTATTAGAAAGAAGTCGCTTCTTCGTGTTCAAAATTAATGACTGCGGGACAGCATAAGAACAAGTCGAATCAGAAAGACTGCTGTACACAATATATTAAAACTGTCAAGAGAGTTTAAAGCCAATCATTAGGCCACATTCTTTACTAAAAGTAAGCTATAGAATTATTTGGGTCTAAGTCACAGCATATCAGAAGCAGTCGTTGATATTTCTACAGTCATTCTTTAAATATATTTTAAGTCATCAAAATGCGTTTCTGGCTTGAGATCTCATACCTAGTTTTAAGTTAAATGGCAAAATTACCTGGATTTTTTTTGCTTGAAATCAGATTTCCCCCCATACCTTAAAAAATTAGCCCCTTTCCTAATGGAATTGACACTGAAATCTCAAAAGGCATAGCAATCACAGCAGCCATCTACAAAATGTGTATTATTAAGAAGTCATACCTGATCATTTACAATCAAATTCTGCCTCTGGGGATTATGACCAAGATCTCTGGAAACCTTTACAGAATAAAAACTCAGGCAGTTGGTATAGATTTCCACAAATACACATACATACCTATACTGGAGGTATAATCGGTGGCTCCAAAGATCAACTCTGGTGCCCTGTAGTACCGAGAGCAGATGTATGAGACATTAGGTTCTCCACGAACCAGCTGTTTTGCACTGAAAAGAGAACAAAATAACAGCATCTCAGCAATGAATATTTTTACAATATTGCAGTGCAGACCAACATTAAGCTTTGGCACTCTTCACCCACCCCCCAATTCTTAAATGCTGAAGTACCATGTTCTTCTAAGCTGATACAAGCCACAGGCTCAATGACTTAACGTGAAATCAGTCCAATCCACCAAGCTGCTACCTTATACTGGGCATAGCAAAAGAAATTCCGACTACAATCTAGGTGATATTTGGAGTCAGATTTTTGGCTGGCAGTTATCTTTTGCCAGGTACAAAGGTTTGTTTACAAAGAAAAATAGGACAGAATACAGTTCAATCAAACGTAGTTACCTTTTAAGGTTCAAAAGCTCTGGACACGCACCAGAACGGAGTGTATTTTTTTTAATTTTATTTTCCATCAGAACATTCTGGCTCTTTGCTGTTTAAGGGGGTGTAGTAGAAGGAGACAAAGGAAAAAAACCTTTGCCATTGTAGTCACATGTTAATGGTGCATGATTAACATGAAGGCTTCATTTATACTGCAAAGAGATCAGCCACAAAGGATCTAACCTACAGTATTACCCCAACCACTGCTTTTGGAAGAATCTAAGAAAATAAAGGAACATGAGAGCACATTACTTTTGGAACATGAGTCCATGAACATACAGTACTTTTTTCTTAATTAACATGAACAGAAAGGACCCGTAAGACAAAACTGCTCTTTCAGAAATATTACAACTAAGTAGCAGCAAACCCAGCTGAGTGGCAAGCCAACCAAATCCAACCTTTCAGAAAGTCTTCTCAGTCTTGAGGGAAGAAGGACTCTGACTACCCATTAAGCAGGTTTTAAAAGTCTCAAGTTTTCTGTTTTCTATTTAGAAACTACCATTAACAAATTCCCACTGTTAACACAGAGGAAGTACCACCTTTTTATGCACTGTTACTTTTAAGTTTCAGTGTGATTCCTATTTTGCTCCAACACTGAGGTAGAGGTGAGGAGGAGATTCCCGAGCCACCAGGCATGACGATGCACTGCTTGAATAACCACCATCTGACATTCCCACTCACTATGGGCAAGCAGAATTTAGCAACAGCAGCTTCTGTGACCTCTCGCACATAAGCCCTAACTATTTCAGTCTGCAAAGTTATAGCACAATCTAAAGACTCAACTTTCCCAGAGAGAAATCTGTCTCCTGTCTCAGTGTAGATTCCTAGAATTTCTGTATCAGTGTTAAGATGGGAGCTGGACTCTGAAGGTGATTCACTTGAATGGATACTGGAAATAAATGTACTGCTGGAAACTATCATACAGATGTCTTCTATCTAACAGCTTCAATTAGAAGTGCTGCTTTTGATTTTCAGCCCCTACAGTATTTGAAATATTAAGTGAATTGGTATACATACAAATAGACTAATAAAGTGTAACACTAGCCTTTTTAGGTCACTATGCCACTGCACCTGTCATCTCTTCGCCAAACATATTTCACCCTAAGAATTGGTTGTATTTTTCCATGTCACAGTATCTTCCCTATGTGACAGCGCATTTATTTTATTTTTTAATACCTGCATAATAACAGGCTTGAATTTTAATTCCCCCCATCTTGATTTGCTCCAGTTCTCCCTGCTCCCCCACCTCCTGAAACAGTTTTAAGAAGAAAACAGAGTATTGATAATTTCTCTATCAAAACTACAAATGAAGACCTTCTGAGGAACTCAAAGGGTTTTTTTTTGCAAAACTGCACCCAGGTTCACTTTAAAAGAAGCTGTTTTCACCAGGCTTCAGGCCACAGATGCGCTTACCTTCCAAAGTCGCAGAGTTTTAGAACAGCTGTATCAGGGTCCAGCAAGAGGTTTTGTGGTTTTATATCCCGGTGGCAGATCCCAAAGGAATGGATATAGGCTAAACTCCGGAACAGCTGATACATGTACAACTAGAACACAGAAACATTGCATAAGGCGTGCTTTCTCAGTTGAAACAGGGTGAACAATTAATTTAGCACAAACTCTTTTTAGAAGAAAGCCAAAATCACTCAAAAAAGACCCCACTGAATGCTTATTAGTGCTATGAAGATGGACAAGATATTCGCCTACCTTCCCCACCCGCCCTTTGCCACATACCCTACATGCAGTTCAGATTTGTTCATTTGTCTGTCCAAAAATGAGCACAATTTCAAAAAAAAATATTGTGCCAGCTTCCCAACATTTATAAATAGAAGTAGTCATAAAAAAACATACACAAAATAAAGGAGTTTCAGTTTGCTTTATAAATCAGCCTCTTCAGAGAAATGAAGTATTCCAGGTTATGTAAGGGGAGGGTTTAGGGTGGGGACAACAACCAACAAAGAAAACCCTTTAGTTGAAGTTATTAACAACATACTAAATGTTGCCCAAGGACTATGGTAGTGTCTCAGCCTGTCACTTGAATGAATCTCCCAGCTGCTCTTGGTGAGCAAGATTCATTTTAATTTCACATCTCTGGGCAAAAAGAAAGGGCAGACAAAAACAACGGTTCAGAGTAATTTTATGCAAGGCACAGAAACAAGTATGCTGAGGGAGGGTTTGCTCTGCCCCTGTCCAAGGCTAACCAGCCCCTTAGCAAGGAGGAATACAGCAAAAGGAAGTGTTATGTAGCCAAGAGCTTCTCAGGGCAAGATTTGGAGGTTGTAGAGAGGCGGGGATGGTCTCTTCTCCCAAATCACAGGTGATAGGATAAGAAGAAATGGCATCAAGTTGCACCAGGGGAGGTTCAGATTGGATATCAGGACATTTTTTTACTTTTTTAAATCAGAGTTAGGTTGATGGCTGGACTAGACGATCTTAAAGGTCCCTTCCACCCTAGACAATTCTATGATTCTTACAGGGCAAGGGGATCATGTTCACATGCTGGAGCCACACACTATGAAGAACAGCTATGGAGAATAAAAAGCTGTTGCACAATTAGGGCTGTATAGCATATACAGTTACAAAGGCATGGGAAGCCCTGTTTCAAGGTTGACAACAGGCAGCCAGGTTATTTGTCATCTTTGTTATGTCTCCCCACAGGTTCCATTAAAAAAAAAAAATAATTTAAATAGTCAAGAAAGCTACAGGCAGGACATTGTACTAGAGCAACAACTCCACACTTTCCTTTCCTAAGCTCATTCTCCAGAGTCCACCTTTAATGGCCTGTAAAACAGTGTGCAATTGCTAGATATCGCTATCAGGTCATATTTGCCTCACTTTCACCAGTATCTTTGTCTTTCACTCTTTCTTTCTCCCTTATTTTTTGTTGTTCATTTCGTGGGGAAGGTAGGAGCGGGAAGAGAATCGCCTTAATTTTGGCTCTAGGTCTTTAGTTTTCATATTTGTTTCTCAAAACCACAACTCCGCACAAAGAAAAGCAAACAAACATGTTTTCTGAATTGCCTGTTCTAGACACATTAAGTATGTATTGTGCAAGTGTATTGCAAAATAATCCAAAAGATTGCTCTAACTTGAGGAGTCAAGTCACCACATGCGGGATTTAGAAAGTATGCCTTTCATCTCCGCAGAGCAAACACAAAATTTCCAAGAATTTCTTACAGCATGTTAAAAGTTACAAATAAAAATTAACAGAAAGATTACTAGAAAAGCTTTCGTGCAGTTCTTTAACAGTTTTTTTGTTACTCAGGGAAGAGCTGCCCAGATATCAATTAGAAGAGAACATATGATCTGACCTTTGTGTAGCCAAGATGTCAGGAAAATTGCAAAAGCTTTAATGACATCAAGGTAACACGATATTTTTAAATACAGGATTATGAGAAAGGTTTGCCTTGCCAGAAAAATAAAAACAGCCTTCCAGGCTACATAGAACAGGAAGTCCCCAGTATCCAGCAAGATGAAAGAGCTGAAGCAGAATTTTCTCTCACAGGGTAAGTAAGGACAATTTTTCTTAAGTCTCCATAATGAAAAGCAATTAGGGCAAGAGTACTGACAAAAGCTGTATTAACAGTTTATCAAAAGCCAGGCTAACAAATTTTGGGCAGCATATGACCTGAAGACATGCTACTCTACCAAGAGACCAAGCAGAGTGACCTTACAGTATAAATTCTTACTGCTGGATGATAAGATTCTGTGCTTTCTTAAAAGCAGGTCCCAGTGCTAGCTATTGTGACGACATGCCATTTACAGTTTATGCATATACCGTTATGGCACAACACTTCGTTATTGGAATAATTACTATTTATAACTTTCATCTTTGTATATTTAATCTCCTTTCAATCAAATTGAAGTGCGTTCTTCAGTAACGTTAATAGCATTGCACTTCTAAAGAGGAGTCTGGAGAAATCAATAGAAATCAGGAATATCTGTTGCTAATTTCCATTTAATGCTACCTGGATACCATGTTAAAAAGTTAATGCCACATGAAAACATGATCATTCACTAGCATGTGGATTGTGGTCAACACAATATATGAAATGGAACTGTGAGACCCAGATGGGTCCCGTGTTTGACAAAGAAAATGGGATTTTATTCATTTTAATCACTTTGTAAAAGATGACAAAAGATGCAGACAACTTAAGTGAGGTTTTGGGGCTACGATGTGCAATACAAACTTCTTACCCCATGTAGCTCTTCAAGACAAGAGATCCAAGTGCAGGGAAAGGGGACGAAAATATGCCTTTCATGGCCACAACAGAAGCACATGAACTCTTAGTCATATGCCAGAAAAGAGGGAAGATAACAGATAAGAGAATACTATTCTTCCTGACATCCTCTTTCACTTCCCGACCTTCGTACTATTGTGTCTTCATCATCTCAGGAAACTGAAGCTGCTAATCTTGCTGGTGTCAGTCTCTATCTAAGTTGCTTAAAAATCAAAATATTCCTCCCACACTCTGTCTTCCCTACCCATTCCAAGACTTTTGTAAAGTGAGAAACCAGGAGTGCTTGCTTTAAGACTCTTGCCTCTATTCTTTCTTCGCAGTAACAAATAACCATCCTAATCTCTTTCGTTTCTTGCCTCAAGATGTATGCGCTCCTAAAAATTTCAGAAAACTAATTATGTCAGAAAAGAGGCATCCACAGAGTCTATTGCTATAATATCCTCCTTCATCTAACCAGATCTATCAGTTACCTACCTTGACATAAATCATAGGGAGTGTCTGTTTGGCCCGACTATAATGTCTGGCAACTCTGTATACTGTTTCAGGAACATAGTCCAGCACCAAGTTGAGGTACACCTCATCTTTCTGAAAGAGAATAGAGAAAAAAAAATAAAATAAAAAAAAAAAGTCAGCAATAGATCTGAAGCATGAAATACAAATAAATGTCTTTAGTGGGTGTGTGAGCTGCCACCAAACTGTTTTTCTTTTAGGGCTTTGCACTTGTATGCTAATGCATAAGTCAAACTTACGTTTAAGGTCGCATTAATTAATATGGTCTCCAACATAAGTCATTTTCTGATTATAAATGCAGACAAGGATATAATTGTTCTGCCCATTCAATATTTTCATTAGGAGATATTTCAAGGTGACACCTGCATCATTATTTAAAGCAGTCTATTAACTCATTAGTCCCTTCCCTGCCAAAATCCAACAAGTGCAAATTTAAAAGTCTGAAACTCATATCCCACAAACTCCACATCAAAAAAAAAAAGTTTAAAAACTCCGCATCTTTTAGAAATATTACTTTGATCTTACTGAATTTCCATTAAGTGATTCATAATACATATTGACCATTCATATACAGTAAGCCAGTATTAACATTTGTAACCATTTTGTTTATACACATTTTGATGTCACAGTTATCTCCAGCTTAAACAGGTGAACTTACTCATGGCAAAACAGAACACAACAAAAACAAAGACTCGAGTATGGCTTTTAATATCTAGGATCAGGTTAGAGGTCTGTGTGAACGCAACACAGAGAAACAAATGTAGCTGTATAATAAGGTACTTCATTACAGAATACATTAGCTAAGGAAAGAAAGAACAAAGAGGAATTACATGACAAAGTACTATAATCACACAGTGCCTTACTGTGGAACTGAGAATTTTCAGTAGTAAAACAGGTCTTAAAAAGAATTCTGATATTTTAATGCAGTCTTCTGTGCAAATCCTATCAAGGCTATGAATACATTTAATATTGGGGCTGAAGGGGTAGGTATAATTAACTATATCAACCTGAAAAAATATTTTTGAAAGCTAAGTGAATTCATTAGAAGTAATCTATCCTGCGCTTGCTGCACTAACAGCTAGATCTTTCTATAGAGAAAGACAATACATATACATTGTGGATCGAAACAGTACAGAACTCCCAGGTCTTCAAATCGAGTCCCTTGACAGCAGGTCCACTGGCTATGTATCTTAATTCCCAAAAGAAAACCTCATTTAGCTATAGCAATTTAATAACATTACTGTGACTTAGCACGTTATTGCAAGCATGGAGTGTGGTGTGTTACTCTCACAGTGCTCAGTTCTCGTCACTTGTCTCAATCCTGCCTCAGCAGAGAGCAGCAGTTTCCAGTGAGAAAAGAAATGGTATGTGGTAACACACACAGAAATACACACCTTGAATATACAATATAGAAAGAACTGCTCGTCTTCAGTATTGTTAAAAACTCAGAATTCAAGATCTCTGCTCACCACTATTTGATAACAAAAGCTTGTATTTTCAGTAAATTGAACAAGTTCCTGTGCAACCTGCTCTAGGTGGACCTGCTTTGGCAGGGGGATTGGACTAGATGATCTCCAGAGGTCCCTTCCAACCCCATGTGATTCTGTGACATTTCAATAGCTCCTGCTAATACCTCCCAACAGGCCGAGTCACCTTGCAAGGCCCTGCCTACACCACTCTTCCCTGCAAAAATATGTTCTTTTTTAGTATCATTGCTTAAATGACTGTGGTAATAGCAACAACACTAAGCAAATGCCAATGGCCCACTAACTTGTACCTGCTCTTATCCGCAACACAGACAAGAAGCAGCAGCCTCTGAAACCATGCCGACACTGGTGCCTTTTCCAGTACCACCCAAGGAACTGGGTAACAACATGAAGTAACCTGTGACCAGGCTGGAGAACAAACTTTTTGAAATGGATGAGGAGGGACAACTACCAGCAGTGCAGAGGAAATACCAGATGACTTTGGAACTCCGTGGATGTGCAAATGCATGCAAGAAAATTACTTCCTTGCATTTTAGCACTTGTCCTCTGCAACAAGAGAAGTTCCTCCTTCCCTGACTCTCACTTCAAGCCGATAGAAATCCACCACCACCTTTTCTTATGTCAGAGCTTCCAAGGTATTAATAATAAAATACAGAAAATAAATGGCTTGAAAAATCAAAGTTAAGTTGTGCCTGGTAATGCAACATGGATAACAAGAGAAAACACAGTCTCATGAGTTCTGTTTTCAGCGTAGATACAACCTGATGAATACGTCTAATGTTTGCCTCCTCTTGGAGAGTCTTATTGGAAACAAGTCACTGCACAAAGTACTGGCTGATGACTTCCACTCAGGGGATTCATGTTCCATGTATCAAAAAGATTTACATGAGAGATTAGAGACAGAAAAAAAATGAGTAGAAATGGAATTACAACTATTTTATTATCCTCTCGTCGTACCAGTAAAAGGAAACATGTAAACCAGTAATATTTGTGATCATTAAAGCATCTACACTACTTCACAACAGTGACTTTTGAGAATTACAGAACTCTGTTCAGTTCATACCACCTTTACTTTATTTTTCTCTCCTCCATTTTGATTTTTATTTTACATTCTGTTGGAAAAAGGGCTAATTCAATGGCATAGCATGACACCAGCACAGAAAGATCAAGGCATCTGAAGCGTAGAGAGGTTGGTTTTGCACCCAACCACCAGCCCTTACGAGTTTTTATGCTACCCACGGTATTTGAACAAACCACTTGGATTTTTTATGGTATTGCTCCTGTGTAAATCTGTATCACCCATTATCACCTAGAATACACAAAGGCACATGAACACCTTTACCCCAACCAACAAACAGGTTTTTATGTACCATTTGATGTACCAGAACTTTAATATGCAACTACAAAGGCAAGACTTACAATGTTGGCTATATAAATAGCAGCATACTCCACTCCTACCACAAGCAACTGACACTTCACAAGCACCCTAAATGACTACTTTAATGAATTAAAGATGATTCAAGTGTTCTGACCTACCTCCTCCTGATGTAACCTGGCACAAATCTGATAAATGCTCAGAATACAGTTTTTAAGAGCCCTCACCCTTCTCTGTGAGTATGAACTGGATGAAAATAACATCCAAGTCACCTGGATTCCCCTGAACAAGATTCAGTACAAGCCAGAAAGCAGACATGGCCTGACAAGCTCTGAGGATGATGTAACCTGGTTTGCCTACCTCATGCATTCCTCCTAAACACATATTTTTCCAGTGACCCAGATGTATTGCAATAGGAAACAGTGTTAGCTCAAAGACCTTGCCAAATGAGGGCAACTGCTTGAGGATCAAGCGGGAGGATCACGGCTTATCTTTCCATTACAGGAAGCCTTTTTCAAACCTCACCACGTATTCTACATGTGACTTGTTTCCACACTGCTGTTTCAAAAAAAAAAAAACCAACAAAAAACTGCTGAGCTGGTAACCAACCAAGGTAACCTAACCATCAGAAGCACCTCTGAAACACCTCTACAGAGACAGAAAGGTCCAGAGGAGACTGCATCGTATAAACAACAGAAAACAAACACAAGATGTCATTTACTCACTCCCCCCTTACAGACATTGAAATTGAGTAGATTATTAGCTTTCCTTGGCAGATCAAATGTTTCTGTGCATCCATGTTCTCCTGTGCTTGCTGCTAAGGTTATGACCATGTACTCTTTAAAATGAAAAACACGGGGAGGGCAGGGAGACAGGTCCTGAAATACAGGATCACTGTATTTCATAAGGATTTTGATTTTAGCAATACAGGTCATGTAACTGCAATTGCCTCAGATGTTAGAGGCTAGTTTTTTGTCACTTGGCAGATAAATCCTCAGTTGACAAACACTGCTCTGTTAGGAGCCAGAGCAAAATAACCACAGCCTTGCCACTGAACTGCTCTGCACCTCTCAAGAACTGACAATTCAAGGAACCACTTCACCTTGGTTGGAAACACTTCATATAAGTAAATTCTAATGCAGGCAATGCCGTAACAAGAGGCATAAGAAAGGCAAGGACACAAGAGTCAAAACTTTCTAGCAACTTAGTATTTTTCTTTGTCTCAGAAACTGGAGATAAAAGAGGCTGCAAGTACAACTACCCTAGCACATGAGCATTACATGTTATGTGGCTGCACGGAGGTCTCAAACTCCACTTTTAAAACTCTTCTCTCCCTCAATCCACACAACTAACCTGTTTTGAGCACCATCCGGTTGAGCGTAACTGTGGCCAATACAAAGCAATAGCTATTGAATTCAAAGATTCACTCTTCTGGATTGTTCCTTGCAGGCAAAGTCCAAATATTCCTTCTCTATGATCCTCCCCAGCCTCAACACCCCTCAAATTAATCCTGAGTGGCTTCCACCAGCTTTGATTATTTTTTTTTTGCCATGTATCTCACACTACATTTAAAAGTGCATGTATAAAACTGCAATCAACATTAGTCAGTCACAGTCCAACTATTTCCCCTGCTTACCAACATGATGATAGAAGCCATGGAATTCATATGTGCCAAACAGCAGACTGAGGGCAAAAGAAGAGAGGATCACAGGCACACTCTGAAGACCAGGTAAGCATCTAGTAACATGTTAGAAGTTCTCCTGAACTGTAAGTCCTACCTAGAATCTACAGAAAAATTCTCTGAGCATCAGGTAACAGGATAAAAAGGTTAAGAAACTATACTGGCTGTTCTTTCTTCTAGGTTAACTAAACTTATTGGTCAGCATTTGGAAAGAGTGATGAACATGCTCATTTCACTTTTCATCTTTGGGCAGCTAATTAACCATGTGGTGGTGGTTCTGGTGTCCCAATCCCAGATTGGGATTAATTAAGCTAATTTTCACACAGACTCCACATGACCAGCTGTATGAGCACAAATGAGAAAAGATGACCAATACAGGAGTTTCTTAACTAACTTCACATTTGGAGAAATAAAGGTGGAACAGCACTCTGAAGAAACTCACCTTACCTGCCTATTCAAGCTAAAAGCATACAGATAAGCGATCAGCCTAAGACTAAGGAATATGCCTCTTAAAATTAAGGAAGAATGCACTTCTCCTTATTGAAATTATCCCCAAGGCACCAGTATGGGGCCTATACGAGATAAATAAGCCAGTCAGTTTACTCAAGGGCATTGTTTTTTATTTACTATATATTTACTATATGCTTTCAGAATACCGATGACGTTTTAGAGGTAGGTGCTACACACAAAGCTGTTTACTGACGGGATGGCGTCTACACAGGGGTTGTCAAAAAGTGCTGAAGGACTTAACTTGGACTTGGAAAGCAAGAAAACGGATTTTAGCATTTCACGTGGATTATGCCTTCTCTTTCAGAATGCATTATTTAAACATCGGAGTGTCATTATTAGGTAAGGTATGCCCTTTACCCTGGCTTAGCCATCTAGATTTAGACAACGTACAAGGTTCAGTCACACAGCTTTTGCCCTAGATTCAAAAAAAATTATTTTACTTTTTCTTGAAGGTACAACCAGCACACACTTCACATACCCTTATCAAGTACCATGAGACACCCACTCTCCTTCTCTTATCTTGAAGGCTGACATAGTACATTAAAGATACAGAGACTATGGAACTGCTTTCGAAGACAAAGAGAGAATTTGCAGCCTTCCTATTCTAACTACTGAGTAAACAGGATACACTGGAAAAGTTTGAAAATGCAAAAAATATTGTAGTTGACCTTATTTTATGAAAGAATGGTGACATCCAGTGGCCACATGTGCCTGTTTTTACTTGCAGTTTACAACCACTTCTGTTCAAAACAGCTGTGTCTTCCACTGAAGGAACCATAAGCCTCAATGTATAGCTGCAGTTTCACACAGATAACTCCAGGGGGTAAGAGCAGTTGGAAGACTCAACTTCAGTGTTCAGAAAGATAGCAATACTTTCTACTAGTACTGCAAATGTCAGGCAAAGAATGTCCTTTCCTGTTCCCTCACTGTTCATGACTGGGTCTGAAAAACACGATCTGTCCCAAGACTTCTGTTCCTGTACCTACTTGTCAAAACTCATCAAATTTGTCTGTAATGCCCATTACTCTTCAACATAAGACAGTCTGATGCAGGTAGGAACTGCCAACTGGGTCAGCTGTGATGGCAGCATTAGGTCAGAAGTCAAGCCTCTCAATATGTCAGATTTAAGAACTTTCCTGAGTCTTGTCCTAAGACAGTTGGTTTGCCTTGTCCACCTTTGATCAGTGAAAGAATAAAAGTTTCTTAGGTGATGCACTTCATTTAAAAAAACAAACAAACAAAACCCCACAAAACAAAACCACTGACATTTTCTGTCATAGTTTTACCCTCTAAAGAAACTACAGTAAAGAAAAAGGTCACTCATACAGAGAATTTGGGAACCCCTGCCAATTCTTGTTTATTTTGTGCCCCGTAAAGTCACAGAATAGTTTGGGTTG
>VXAK01025091.1:5075-40132 GCA_013399435.1 Arenaria interpres
TTTTTTGTCCCCCCCCCCCCCCCCCCCCCCCCCATTGTGTTTCAGACTCTGCCTTCACTTCCAAGGGGCTGGAGCCCTCTCACCGAAGTTCACATATTTATGATGTAAATGCCCACATCTGAGGTAACCAGTTAGGATTCCTTTTTTAGCCAGTGGAGCAAAACAGATGCTTGTTTTCTTTTGATGCAGAAGTCGAAAATAGAGCCAAGTTTTGCTGTAGAAGTGCTCATTTCTCCCCTGCTGCAAAGGGAGTCTGGGTGACTAATTCAGATTAGTCATCCATAGCATGAATAGCTCCCCGTCAGGTGAGAGAGGTCCTGTCACAGGAGCCTGGGCTCGGTAGGGAAGGGTTCTGCAGGGACCTCCTCGTCTCACCTCACCCCAGGGAGGTTGTCATCTCACCCACGGTGGATTTTAAGGTGCCTGAGATGTTGGAAGTGTTTTGCAACGGGCTGTGCCCTCTGCTCCGCTTGATGAATCTTCTTCCTCTTTTACAGCCAACCGATAAGTTTGAGGTTGAAAGCGGTGTCTATAAATGATTCAGAATGGCATGGTTAGCTATTTAAGACCAATACAATAAACCTCCTTAAGTTTGTGTCATACATGTGACCAGCACAGTTGGTTTTCCAGGCTCTGATTGAGAGGTGGAGGTGCCAGAGGAGTAGCTGCACATTGTTGATGGGGAGCATCAAGAAGAGCGTGGCCAGCAGGTGGAGGGACGTCATCCTGCCCCTCTGCTCTGCCCTGGGGAGGCCACAGCTGCAGCACTGGGACCAGTGCTGGGCTCCCCAGTTCCAGAAGGACAGGGAACTGGTGGAGAGGGCACAGCAAAGGGCTCCCAAGATGCTGAGGGGACTAGAACATCTCTCTGCTGAGGAAAGGCTGAGGGACTTGGGGCTGTTCCGTGTGGAGAAGAGCAGAGTGAGGGGGGATCTGATCAACGCCTCTAAATCCTTCCAGGGTGGGTGTCAGGAGGATGGGGCCAGGCTTTTCCCAGTGGTGCCCAGGGACAGGACAAGAGGGACCGGGCACAAACTGGACCAGGGGAAGCTCCATGTGAACACCATGAGGAGGAGCTTGTTTGGTGTGAGGGTGGCAGAGGCCTGGCAGAGGCTGCCCAGAGAGGTGGTGGAGTCTCCTTCTCTGGAGACATTCCAACCCCCCTGGAGACGTTCCTGTGGGACCTGCTGTGGGTGCCCCTGCTCTGGCAGGGGCTTGGACTGGGTGCTCTCCAGAGGTCCCTGCCAACCCCTGCCACTCTGGGATTCTGTTGTGACCATCTGCCTGGTTTGGGCCATAAATAGGCAGGGAGCTCCACGGTGCCGAACACACGGTCTCTCCATGTTTCCTCAGTGCTTGGCATGAAGAGGGCCTGAAGCTGAAGCAAACTTTATCACTGTTTTAGTACATGTAAATATGGAGTGTTTTCCTTCTACTTTCTCTAAAGATGATTTCATTATGCCCAGTCCTCGAGGCTGCTGCACGTGTCTGAGTTTTGGGAAGACTCAAGCATGAAAGAACAGAGGAGTTTACAAAAATATGAAGGGGCTCAGGGATGCCAGATTTTGCAGAAAGGCGCGTAATGTTTTTGGGATGCGGTGCCAGGAATAAATGCATATTGGATTTCATTGATGTTACATGGTACCCGCTGTTTCCTCTTGCAAAATAGGCAGCTAATTTCATTACTTCTGTTTTTCCTGTTACTTCTGTCCCCCTTGCTCTTGGCCAACTATAGTCCCTGTAAAATAACCGTTGCAGGTCAGTAGTGTTGATATCTGCAGTGCTTTTGGTGTGGCCGTGGCCTCCCCGCTCCTGTTTTTCCCCTCCCTTTTAAATAGTGCTAGTAAGGGATGTCGTGTCTCACAGAGAGACCCCATTGCTTCCAATTCATTTCTCATGAATAAATGTTTTTACTCAATTGAAGTGAGCTTGTAAGTGCCGTTTTATTTTAAAATACCTGGAAGAAAACATTGGAATGAAGTGGTGCAGTTCCCAAGAACAAAACTATTTAATTATTTCTAGTCTTAGAAGACAAGAGCCGGTAAAAATATTTAGTGTATACTTGGGGTTTGGGCATAGGCTTGAGTTTTTAGAAGGAAGTGTGAAGTGAAACTGAATCACGGTAGACATTTGCCCTGTGAGGGAAATATTACTGCATAATCATGGTTTGTTCTCAGAGCCGGCGGACCGCGCCCTGGTCATGAATATATTATTTAGGGAAAACCAGAAACTTTACCACATCACTAACAAGCAATAGCAGACCTCGTGCTTGGAGAAATGGGAGGACCTCAAAGGCCCTTGATAAGAAGAAACCGTCTTCCCTTGACCCTTGTGTTTAGGTTTTGATACGTGGACGACAATCCTTGCTGGAAGGAAATCACTACAATTTGTGAATATGGGTCGGTTTAAAGGCCGGCTGCCTGATAGGGGAAGACCGGGCAGCGTTGATGGAAGGTCTGTGAAAATTCATCTCTGGGTGTGAAGTAATAAGCCAAACTAACACGGAAAGCGTAATTATTGGAATGGATGCTATGCCTGAAAAATGGCAAAATATTATGCGTGTTAATGTTAGAGACAATTTTGAGGTATGTGATTCAAGAAAATGGCAGAAAAGACAAACCCCATACTGGGTGATCTGGTGTATTTAAGAACAGGAAAGGGATGTCCCATGGTCGCTGTGGAATTCTAAATGTGTTTTTCCTTCACAGTTTTTGGCGTGTATGTCACTTATTAGATGCGGTGTCGGGACCATCGATGTGGCCAAGAGTTAGTGGGGGTGTTTTACCTGTCTAAGAGGGGAAAACATTCCTCTGTGTGTAATGCTTACCACCACCGTGACACGCTGGCGAGTATATTGGTGGAATCCTGCATTTTTACTTAATCTTCAGCAGGTTGTGATCCTCTGGTCCCAGACTGATTTTCCTGTACCTAATTCTGAGGCAGTGGGCGCTGCTGGCTTTCAGGGGCTGAAGGTCACAAGCTTTGTCTCTGGAATGCTAAAACCTAGGATGCTTCCCTTTCCCTTACTGCTTCTTTGTTCTCACTGAGACCATTCCACGCAGCGGTGGAAGGAAGTTCAGCCTTGGCCGCTTGATGCAGAGGTGGGTGGACGAGCTCAGGAGCCAAATCAAGAGGGACATCCTTAATACAGTGCTTTATCCTCTTCAGATACAGAAGCAACAAGAACAACAGTTCTCTTTAATCTCTTTATCGAGAACCTGCACAAGGTGATCAAGAAAACGCTCCCTAAGTTTGCAGAGGACACTAAGTTGGGTGGGAGTGTTGATCTGCTGGAGGGTAGGAAGGCTCTGCTGAGGGATCTGGGCTTAGCAATATAGTTTAGTGGTGGTTTTTGTCAGTGTTGGGTTGATGGTTGGCTTTGATCTGAAGGGTCCCTCCCAACCCAGACAATTCTGTGATTCTGTCTGGACGGGCTGGCTGGATGGGACGAGGCCAGTGGTGTGAGGTTCACCAAGGCCATGTGCTGGGTCCTGCTCTTGGGTCACACCAACCTCATAGGCACTCCAGGTTGGGGGAGGAGTGGCTGGAGCTGCCCAGAAAATGGCCTCAAGTTGCGCCAGCGGAGGCTTAGGATGGATATTGGGAAAAATGTTTTCCCCGAAAGGGTTGTGAAGCCTTGGAAGAGGCTGCCCAGGGCAGTGGTGGAGTCACCATCCCTGGAGGAATTTAAAAGACAGGCAGGCATAGCGCTTAGTGAAATGGTTTAGTGGTGGGTTTGTCAGTGTTGGGTTGACGGTTGGACTCAGTGATCTTAAAGGTCCCTTCCGACCTCAACGATTCTATGATTATTTAAAATGGCATTTTCCAGCAGTGAAAAACCCCGCACACCTTACCTCCAGAATTTGTAGAAAGCAAAAAGAATTTCCATCTTTGGAAAGGGTTGATAGTTTTCTGCATTCTTCATAGCTGAAGTCAGGTTTTCATTTCACTGGAAGATACTTCCCTCAAGTTGAGTCCCTTGTGGAGCCCGTTGAGGTGCTGGTGCTCTCAGGAGGTTTCCCGTGGTGAGGGCTCGGCTGCGGAGGGAATGCTTCTCTGTGCCACAACGGGGCAAGCGTTTCTGGTACCACAGTGTGCTTTGCTTGAAACTCAATTTCTGATGTGGGAGTTGTTACTCAAATGGACTTGGATTGTTCTATGCGAATTAATATCTTACTCCTTGTAACTGAATATTTATCCCAACACCAAGGGAACTTGACGACAAGGTTTTCTGGGAGTTGGAGGTCATCACTGAGATGATACTCCATTCCTGCATCTATCGTGATTTGCCTTCTCCGAGGTATTTCTAGAAACCGGGAGTACTTCCTGGTCATCTGTTGTGCAAGGCTGATGGTAATTTCTTTTCCCAAAGTTTTGTATTATACAATCCCTAGAATTATTAAACTGGGAAAAATAAATGTCATCCTTTTCAGTCGTATGAAATCTTCACCTTTTCTGGTGCAGAATCTGTGCTCTTTATTAGTGGCTTTGGTTATGATTAAGGCAATTTAGTTACATTGTGAGCTACTACTTAGAGTTTGTGCCTAAAGCCGTAGTTTGACGTGGATTTAAGCTGTCGCTGTGGCCGGAACACGTCCCCTCCGTGCTCCTCAGACCCCTGCCAGGCCCTTCTCTGCCCTCCCTCCCTCTGGCACAGCCTTTCTGCAGCCACCTCTTTGACCAGCCTGGGGCAGTGATTCAGCTGATTTTTCTTCCGCTACTACTGCGTGGAAAAGGAAATTCCTTTCTTTTTTCAGCAGTGCAGGTTTGAATCCACAGCAAACAGTGGCCTCGCATCATCAGTGTGTAATTCTGGTCTGTGATTTCAAAAGCAACCTGAGCTTTTAGTGTTTATTTGTCCAGGTAAAGCCAAAGGGTGGGTCTGAAATTTCCAAATGGTTGTTTTCATAGAATGGTTGGAGTTGGAAGGGACCTTAAAGATCAGTGATTTCCACCCCCTGCCCTGGGCAGGGACACCTCCCACCAGCCCAGGTTGCTCCAAGCCCCCTCCAACCTGGCCTTGAACCCCTCCAGGGATGGGGCAGCCACAGCTTCTCTGGCCAACCTGGGAAACCAAAAAGCATGTATTGTTTGATATGCTGTTTTCAGGCGCTGATTTCTTATGGGGTTGACGCAGTGATATTGTGCCTCGTTGGCATGTAGTTTGGTTGGTAGAAGAAATGTGTTGTTGGAATATTCTGGTAAAAACTGCAGCATGAAAAAAATGTAGATAGAGGCACAAACGCAGCCTTGAAGCTTTGAACTTGTAGAAAGGACCACTAAATGAATGCCAGCAGCTGGTTTTCTGGCTCATTTGAGGACGTTGTGGTGCTGATAAAATAGGTGTAGCTGAAACGTGCAGCTCTTCATCTTCTTGTGAAGCACAACAGGAAATCTTAGTTTGCAAATGCTGCTGCTGCGGTGTCTCATGGGCTGAGTGGGGTGACGTTGGTCGGGTAACGTGGCCTTATTCTGTGTGTGCAGCAGAAAATCACAGAATCCCAGAATGATGTCGGGTTGGCAGGAGAGCACCCAGTCCAAGCCCCTGCCAGAGCAGGGGCACCCACAGCAGGTCCCACAGGAACGTCTCCAGGGGGGTTGGAATGTCTCCAGAGAAGGAGACTCCACCACCTCTCTGGGCAGCCTCTGCCAGGCCTCTGCCACCCTCACACCAAACAAGCTCCTCCTCATGGTGTTCACATGGAGCTTCCCATGGTCCAGTTTGTGCTCGGTCCCTCTTGTCCTGTCCCTGGGCACCACTGGGAAAAGCCTGGCCCCATCCTCCTGACACCCACCCTGGACGGATTTAGAGGCGTTGATCAGATCCCCCCTCACTCTGCTCTTCTCCACACGTAACAGCCCCAAGTCCCTCAGCCTTTCCTCAGCAGAGAGATGTTCTCATCCCCTCACCATCTTGGGAGCCCTTTGCTGTGCCCTCTCCACCAGTTTCCTGTCCTTCTGGCACTGGGGAGCCCACAACTGGTCCCAGTGCTCCAGATGTGGCATCAGTGGGGAGGTGGATGATGTCCCTCCACCTGCTGGCCACGCTCTTCTTGATGCCCCCCAGGATGCCATTGGCCTTCTTGGCCACCAGGGCCCCTTGCTGGCTCCTGGGCATCCTGGTGTCCACCAGGACTCCCCGGTCTTTCTCCTCAGAGCTGCTCTCCAGCAGGTCAGCTCCCGATGAAATGAAACTGCTGGGGTCTGGGAAGACCCATGGGGTGAGTGACGCCGACAAACTGGGATCTCTGAAAAATGCTGCTGGTGTGCCTGGGTAAATGCCAGCCTCTCACTCCTGAGGTAGCAGTCTAATTAATTGTAATGACTTCTAAAGAGTTTAACTATGGTGATCCAGGAAAAAAATGTAACGTGTTGCTTGAACAACAGGTAGTAAATGGTGTGAGTGGCATCAAAGCCTCGTGGAGCGGGGTGAGTGGTGCCGGTGGGGAGGAGCGGAGACTGGGGAGTCCTGCAGGAGATGTAAATTAGCTCTGGATTGTGTGTTACCTTTTTAATATCCAAATCAAGTTGCAAATCTTGTGCTTAAAGGTTAATCTTTAAAGCCAAGCACGGAAATCCCCCCGAGGTTCCTTGTGGGTGCTGCTTCCGTGGTGGGGGGGATGGACTCAGAGCTATGGAAACAGAGGGAGTAGGAACCCAAAATGTTTGGCTATTAATTGCTTAAATGATGAGTGATTGAGTGAAATGCAGGTTAAAATGTTTGAGATGCCCTCACCGATGCCCTGGAGCTGGTAGCTGTGGGGTTTCCTTCCCCGGGGTGGGTTTCCCTCCATATGCTTTGGACTGACCTAGAAAAAAAAGAAAAAGACCTTTTTTGTGCAATTACATTCACAGTGCATTTGGTTATATTTTTATGGGTAGCTTTTTTCCTGCATTTTTTGAAGTGCTGCAGTTTCTTCAGTGTCTGGGTGTGTTGAATTTAATTAAAAATGTAACATTTAAATAAAGAAGCTGTGCAAATTTTGTCCTTAGCATGGGGTAGGGCGTCAATTAGGAGGCTGTTTAACTAGATACTACACGAGGATAAAGTTGATCATCAAAACAAAGTACTTCTTGATATCATCTCTTTATTAGGGAACTTCAGAAGCACAGCATAATTAGAAGTAGCTCTTAATTTGGTGTGCATATTTGTACAACAGACGGGCCTTCATCATTTTTTGCCTGCAGCGTTTTTTTATTAAAAGAAAAAACACCCAGCACAGCCCCTTTCTGTGCCGAATCCCAGGCTCCGGCAGCACTTGTGATTTACCCTCTGTGTCCCAGGAATGTAAACGTAGATGGCTCTTTCATTTCTCAGTTAGAAGTTAAGAAAAAAAAAAAAAAGCAGAAATTCATCTGGCTGGCTGGGAAGAGGAAACCAAGCGCAGGCTCCTGGCGAACTGCTGGGATACTGCTTTGCTTAAGAATAAATTCTATCTGAGAATTTTAAGTGTATCTGAGTGTTTTCAGATCAACAGCACGGGGTGAGAAGTCTCTCAGGAAGCTGAACCAGCTTTAGTCAGATGGTGACTTTTGAGGATTAACAGAATTCTCTGTGCGGTGTTTCCATCTTCCCCTTGGCCCTGGCGCCATCCGAGTGCCCTGGGAGGGCGAGCACCTTGGGACGGAGGTGTTCCCCTGCTGTTTTCTCATCCCCTGTGTCTGGAGTATATTTTTTTTCAGCTGTTTTGAACAGATTCACTAAGCACTGCTGTTTCCCCTACTGGTTTTTGACGCGAGCGCTGAGGACCGTGGCAGGAGCACGTGGTGCCAGGATGCTGGGAAGGAAGGTTTGGGAAGAGGAGCTGCAGAGAGGGTGCCGCGGCAAAAGGGGGAGCGGGTGTTCCCCAGGACTGTGGCTGGGTTCGGTGCCAAATCTTTCCTGAAAATGCCGTTAATGAAGTGTATTGTGGTCTCTGCTTAAATCAAACCACGGTGTTGGGATGCCAGGTTGACATAGTGTGGGGCTGTGACTCCTGCTGGGAGGTGCCTGCCAGGATGCTGGCCTGCCCTTTCCCCTTGGAAATAGCCAGAGCTCGGAAGGCAGCAGCAGATCCTGCACCGGAGTTCAGGGGTACGCTCACCAGAGGAACCTGCTCCCCCTCCGGGACACCCTGAGAAGCCACCCTGCCCTTCAGACCACGCTTTTCTGGCCACTCGCCCTGGAAGTGGCCTACAGGCAAGAGCCTCTGGGTTTTGGGCTTTTTTTATCCTTTTCCCAGAGATGCATCCTTCACCTGCACGAAACAGAAGCTTCTGCCTGTCTGACTGTTCACCTCTGAAGGTTATGAGACGCTGAGGGGGTGACGGAAGATGAAGTAATAAAATTATGATAAACCAAGTCCTTTTTTTTTTTTACTGAGACTGAAACATGGTACAAGATACCAGTTCTCACAGATTTTAGGTATTCAAGTTGTGGCAGCGCTATGGTAATCGCCGACTACAAAGAGCTGAGCACAAAAGAGACAATTTATAATTTTATATGCCCATTTGTAGGAGGCAATAAAGACTATAGTTCATCTCTGTGCTTTATCTTCTTGCCGCTTTGATGTGTACATGTGCAGTTGGAGCTTGATAGAAATTGCCGAGATCTGCAGGGTTTGGTGCCCGTGTGCTAACTGGGGGCTGTGTGGGGAGCTGCTGGGACCATCCTTACCTCAGTTGACTCCGGTCAATCTTGCTTTGCCTCTTACTCAGAGTTTATAAAAAAGAATGGGGCAGATGAGTGCGGGGTGGGAACAGAGAGAGTAGTGATGAATGAGAATATATTTACGTAAAATCCTGATGTTAAAATAGTTGGTTTATTCATGTCCTGTGATTTCTAAAGGTGGCCCGCCTGCAGTGATGCCTCTTGCAGAGTTTGGTAGGTGATGTCCCTGGGTTTATTTTCACTAGACCTGTAGCTGTTTCGCACGAGGGTGGGCTCATTGAGTGATCTCAACCTGGGAAGGGAGAGGGCTGGTTGGGACCCAGGCTGTGTATTCTGGGCAGCTGCTCCTTTCATCTTGGTTCTCTAACTCAGTGCAGCTATTGCTTGGAAAATGGCATTCTTGCACCTACGGCCTGCTGTGGTTTGCCCTGTGAACTGTTATTTTTTTCACAGGCTGTAACCAAAACCTGGATTTCTGTTCTTCTCCTGGCTTTGTGCTTAGTCTCCTGTTGTAGCATTAAGCTGCAGTTTCAGTGTGGCACCAAGGTTGGATCAGGTTTGTCTTGATATTTGATCTTGGGAGATACACCTGGAGAAGACAGATTTATATCTTGTTATTTTACTCTTCTGCGTTGGGCTTTAGTGCTTGCAACAGACCGTACGTAGAGTAATGCCTGCCCATGGCAGTGGTAGGTGTGAAAGCACGTGGGGCACATCAGATAATGCTCCATAACCTCTGGTTTTGCTGTTGTTGGGTTGATGTGACACTCGTGGGCTTGGGGGGGCCTGATCTGAAGCTGGCCAAGACTTGGCTTTCAAAGGGTGTCTGCCAGTAGGTTTCTAAAAAGAAAAACATTCTTTGGGTAAGAATCCTCTGGAATAAGGTTGAATGTTCTGTTACTGTCAAAGGTAGCCTGACTACCAAAGGCGGGCACAATACCAATTTGTATTGGGAGCAGTACATATTAATGAAGTCTGAGTCCTTCCGAATTACAGATAATTACAGATTAGGTGGGCTAGAAAGAAGTAGAAGGTTGGTGAAGAGGCATTCTTGTGTTTCCTGCCTTTAACTTTCTATTTCTTATCTTGCCTCCTTGTGGCTCCATGGACATCTACATCCCAGGAGGAGTGTAGCTGGTAGGAAGGAGATACATGGTGGGCTAGTTCTCCATATAGTGGTGGGCTTCAACAGCTCCAGTGCTTACTAGATATGGCAGGAGATCCCCAGTTCTGCTTTAGTTTGGGGAAGTCAGGTATAATTTCATAATAATCTGAAAAAAAATCTCTTGAGCTATGGCGTTTATTTATGTAGCAAGTTTTTCCTTCTCTCCATTGGAGTTTTTCAGTGTTTTTCCTGCCTTGTGTGAACGTCAGAGGGATCAGGACAGATCTTGGCTGTGTTAGAAGATGAATGAGAACATTTTTTGTCAGCGTTGCTTTGTCTTGGAAACAAGCACTGAGAGTGCATTCCTAAAGAGTCTGAACTCAGATCCTAAAGAGATTGAGCTCTAGAAATAATTGAGTATCTCATGATTCTCTTCTCCTGACAGACTGAAATGTAGAGTCTGAACATCTTGAACCCAAAGAAGAGTAGACTGCTGTAGGTCATCTAGGGTGCTGCCCCTGGGGAGGAATAACCCCCTGCACCAGGACAGGTTGGGACTGACCTGCTGGAGAGCAGCTCTGGGGAGAAAGACCTGGGAGTTCTAGTGGACACCAGGATGCCCAGGAGCCAGCAATGGGCCCTGGTGGCTTGTGCTGCCCTGTGTCATCTCCACCTGAAATAGAACCATGGAATGGTTTGGGTTGGAAGGGACCTTAAAGATCATCTAGTTCCAACCCAGCTTCTGTCTGTACCAAGCAGTGGGGAAAGTTTCCTTGACTGGTGGGGTCATGGAGATGGAAGAGGAAAGCCGGAGGGTGGTGGGACTGGAGGCATTGGTGCAGAGACGATAAGTACCAGCCAGTGACCTTGTGCTGGGGCCAGGGGATTGCAGTGGGGTTTGGGGGGACACAGCATGTGCAGAGTAGCAGTGGTGCTGCGGGACCAGAGGGCTGGAGGGAGTGGAACAGAGAACACTGTGACACGGGCAGTCTGGGTATTGCAAGCTGTTGTCTTCTGGCGAGTGACAGCAGTTAAATCCTTGAGAAACCGAAGTGGGGCGTGCAACAGCAAAGGAAAATGAACAGTTGAGTGCTGTCAGTGCTCGGGGCCTCAGCACCGGGAGGGAACTTGAGGCATTAAATTCATGCTGTGTGCAGTGCAGGGTAGAGCATCATCAAGGTTTCCATCAGTCTGACCAGGCTAAAATCCCTTCAAACACAGCAGCTGGTGGTGGGTTTCAGGGCCAGGTTGGAGGGGGCTTTGAGCAACCTGGGCTGGTGGGAGGTGTCCCTGCCCAGGGCAGGGGGTGGCACTGGGGGGGCTTTATGGTCACTTCAACCCAAACCCTTCTGTGGTTGGTAGGAGCTGGAAGAAGAATTATTTTGAAGAGATTGTTAGTTTATGTGGAATATATTTTTCAGTTGTTTTGAACAGATTCACTAACAGCTCTTTAACACATCATACTGTTGTGGTCACCTCCAGGGCAGAGCTGCGCTTGGGAAGTACTTCCATCTTCAAAAGTTTGTTTCTTCCCTTCTTAAATGCTGTGCCCCTACCCATCCCCTGACAGATAACCGCGTGTCTTCTGAGAAGGTGATTTGAAGCACGTCTGGGACGCGCTGTATGACACAGAACTGGGAGGAGTGCTCAATGGACCCTTGCTGCCGTGCAGAGGGACCTCAACAGACCAGAGAAATGGGCCAGTAGCAACCTCACGAGGTTCTGTCGAGGGAAATGGCAATCCCTGTCCCTGGGGAGGGCTGACCCACGGTGCTGGGACAGGCTAGGGCTGAGCAGCTGGAAAGCACTTCTGTGGAGAACGACCTTGGGGGTCTTAGTGGTCACAAGGCTGGCCAGGACCCAGTGATGGTCCCTTGCTGCTAAAGTGACCAGCAGCTGCAGCGTGTGGAGTATTGCGAGCAGGTCAAGGGAGATGATCCTTCCCATCTGCCCGGCACTGGTGGGGCCACATCTGGAGTTCCGGGTGCAGTGCTGGGCTCCACAGGATGGGAGAGACGTGGACGTAGTGGAGAGAGTCCAGCAAAGAGCCACGAAGTTGATGAAGTAACTAGAGCATTTGCTGTGTGAAGAGATGTGGGGCTGTGCGTCCTGGAGAAGAGATGGCTGCAGGGGGATCTCATCCATGTGTATAAATCCCTCATAGGGGAGGAAGGAAGATGGAGCCAGGCTCTCCTTGGCTGTACCTGGTGACAGGACAAGAGGCGGTGGGTGCAAACTGCAATATGGGAAATGGAATAAAAGAAAACATGTTTTTACTGCGAGGGTGGTGACCACAGGCAGAGGCTGCCCAAAGACATGGTGGAGTCTCCATCCTTGGACACATTGAGCCCCAGCCTGGGCCACCAGCTCTAGCTGTGACCCCACTTTGAAAAGCAGTGGGTTGGACTGGGTGATCTCCAGAGATGGCCTTCTGTCTCCTCCATCCTGTCACCGTGGCTGTCACAGGAGAGTGCTGGCTCATGTCCTCTTTGAGACAAAAGCTGCCAAACTGTAATCGGTCCTGTGCCCAACTGTCCTCAGTTTGTGTGAAGCTGCCACCTCTTTACTTTGTCTTCAGGAGTTCTCTCTCAAACTGTGTCGTACAGGGCAGCAAGCACTTGCGGACAGTTGGGTGCCCTTTGAGGACAGTTGGGTGCCACTTGAAGGCAGTTGGGTGCCCCAAGATCGCTGTTGGGCTGTCGTGCTCGCCAGGAACAGCTCATTGGCTTCGTTGGCATGGCTGTATTTTGGCACAGGAGTCTGCAGTGGTTCTAGAGGCACAAGTGCTGTGTCCCCACGGCAGTGGGAGCTCTGGCACCCCCTGAAGGGTGGCTGTGGCTGGTCAGCGTGGCTGTCACCACCCTCAGGGTAAAAGCATCGTGTTCTGTGGGACACACCACAGTCCATACGACAGTGCGGTTGCTCTTTATCATAGAATAATCATAGAATCATAGAATAATGAATAGAATATAGAATAATCATAGAATAATCACAGGGTGGTTTGGGTTGAAGGGAGCTTAAAGCCCCCCGAGTGCCACCCCCCTGCCCTGGGCAGGGACACCTCCCACCAGCCCAGGTTGCTCCAAGCCCCCTCCAACCTGGCCTTGAACCCCTCCAGGGATGGGGCAGCCACAGCTTCTCTGGCCAACCTGGGCCAGGCTCTCACCACCTTCCCCCTTTACTTACATCTGCTTGTTCAGAACAGTCTGAATCGTCCTCGTGGTGTGTCCCCGGTGGGTCCCTGCCAGCTCCGGAGATCACAGCATGGCAGAGTGTGGCTGGTGGTATTTTTGCTTTACATTTCCTGGCTTTTGCAGAGTTAGCTTTAGCTCTGCTGTCCTTTGCCAATTAATTTGTATCAATGTCAGTTTTGGATGGCATCTAATGGGCTCTGATAGACCAGGTGATTGCTGATTTTCTTTCAAGCTGCCTCAGGTGGGAAACACTCTTCCCAGAAAAGGAGGGGTTGGGTTTTCTCTCTGGCCGTGCCCTGCCTGTCGCAGGGAAGGTGAAGCAGAGAGTGTTGACAGTGGGAATAAGCAGGACGGACCCTTGGCCCAGAAGCATCTTCTGATGGAGGTGCCGTCGGTCTGGGTCGGTGGTGGATGTGTTTGCACCCACAGCTACCCGTCGCGGTGTCAGCCTTGGGGGTGAGGAGCTGGGGGACCTTTCCCAGCTGGGGGCTCACTCCGACCTCAGCACCTTTCTCACCTTCCCCAGGCCGTGCTCAGTGTGGTGGGGGCTCTGCCTGGGGCATGGAGGCTTGGAAATTCTTCTCTGAGGTGTCAGAAAAATGTCTAAATAGAACTTACTTCCCGCGGGAGAACAGGGTTTAAAATGCCGCTGGAAGCGAGTGGAGAAGAGCCTTAAAGGAGTCTGTGAATGCTCGAGGAATAATGTCAGATTTCTGTCCAAACCTGGAGTATTCGGAAGCCCCAGGGGAACAGAGCGAACCCCCACCTTCCACCAGCCTGGCATGGTGCTGGCTCCATTCTGCTTGCAAAGAACATGGGAACCCCCCCACTGTCCCTGTCACCCCTGCCCCATCCTCTTCCGCTCATCCCGAAATACCCCCTTGGGTCATACGGAGACTCATCAGGAAGGGACGCTTTCTGGGTGCCGGACAATTTTCCCCCTTCAGGGCCATTCCGTGACAGCGTGGGTGATGATCTTTTTCAATTGGGAAAGACTTTTTAAAATAAATGTTAATAAAAGAAGGGGATGAAGCAAAGCTGAGACTGAGTGTCTTTTTAGTTGGTAAATTCACTTATTGCTGATTGCCCTGGCAAGTCGGGCTGTGGTGGAAGGATGCCCAGGAAATCGGCAGCCTTTTTGGTGGTGCAAAATGTGTTGCTGTCGGAGCTTGCCAGACACATCTCTTCTGGGTGGTTGGCCAGTAACTCTCGGAATAGGTACCAAACAACTTAGCTGTGCTCCTTATATTTGTTTTTTCTTTCTTTTTTTTTTCTCCCCCTCCCAGCTTCCCGTGGAGCCGAGCCTTAGGAGCGTGCTCCTTCTCAGCCACCGGCTCCCAAAGCGTCTTTGGAGGGCTTGGAACCTGACCCTTTTTCCATTTACCCTGCGAAGCTGTTTCTCTGGTAGTACAAAAAAGAAAGGTTCTCAGAGCTGGTGTTACGCGTGTTGGACTTCAGAGAAAATGGCACGCAAATAGTCATTGGTGTCATCGGGAAGCTCCTTTGCTAAAAACCCATGAAGTCAATGTTTAGTGGTGGGAGCCTTGACTTCCAGTTGTGATAATTTCAGGAAGAGCATTGCCCTTGCCACGTGCACGGCTTGAAAATGGGACCTCTGGAAAGAGTGTGTTTCTCTTACTCTTCCCCCCCCCCAACTTTGCAACATGATTTCTGTGCGTATTCTTTATGGGATATTTGTCATTTCTATGGAAGTATCTTCCGTGGGACCCTCAGTTCAGATGGTGTCCTGGAATGCCTGGAAGACAGACATTCTTACCTTTTCTGTTCAATTCTTAGAAATAAGCGGAGCAAGGACAGGGATGATACTGCAGAGGTGTGAACAGCGTGGTGTGTTTTCTTGCTCTGAGGAGTTTCTGAGTGTTTTCTGAAGGAACAGCAGCCCCAGCAGGTCCTTGGGACAGCTGGAAGCCCCTCTCCAGGCAGTGCTCCTGGGTCCCAGCTGTCTCCAGTCGCTGATTTCCTTTCAGTTGCAGGTTTGATGACTAAAAACAATATGTGGAGGACTCTGTAAGTGTATTTCTGGGGAAGAGTGAAGAGTTTTGAAGCCTGGCAATACATCCTGAACTCCTGGGTGTAGCACTGTCACTGGCCCGATGGGAGACCTGGTGTCAGGAGGTGAGACTTTTGGAGCCCCTCTGCTGTGAGGGGGGGCTGAGAGAGTTGGGGGGGGTTCATCCTGGAGAAGAGAAGGGTCTGGGAGACCTTGGAGCCCCTTCTAGTCCCTCAAGGGGAGACCTTGGAGCCCCTTCCAGTCCCTCAAGGGGGGGGAAGCTCCAGGAAAGCTGGGGAGGGACTCTGGATGAGGGAGGGGAGCCCTAGGAGGAGGGGGAAGGGTTTGACCCTGAAAGAGGGGAGATGGAGCTGAGATGTGGGGAAGAACTTGTTTGGTGGGAGGGTGGTGAGAGCCTGGCCCAGGTTGGCCAGAGAAGCTGTGGCTGCCCCATCCCTGGAGGGGTTCAAGGCCAGGTTGGAGGGGGCTTGGAGCAACCTGGGGTGGGGGGAGGTGTCCCTGCCCAGGGCAGGGGGTGGCCCTGGGGGGGCTTTGAGGTCTCTTTGCACCCAAACCATTCTGATTCTGTGACCCTCTGCTCCTCTAAGTCCCACCACGAGGTTTCTGAGATCAGGGAAGTTTGAGTGGTCTTCGTAGCTCTTCGGTGGCTGCCTATGAGTTCAGCGCTGAATTACCATGTCCAGATTGTGTTGTCTTTGGGTGAGTGTAGAAAAACACCATGATTGTAGGCTGGTGTCCGTGTGTTTGATCAGACTCTGGTTTCATGGCATTTTGCTCCTTTCTGGCACAGGTTTTTTTTTTTTTTTGTGAATGCTTGGGAAGGTTCTGGGCACTCACTGGGTCAAACTGGTCCCCAGTCTGTGTGTTTGTGGCTCTGCTGGGCTTTTCCTGCCCACCCGGTGCCCATGGATGGCACCCAGGGGCTGAAGAGCCACAGAAGTCATTCCAGGGATGAGTTGTGACAGTGTGGCTATAGAGACGGGCTCGTAGTCGGGGCAGATAGCGGATACGGCATTGGTTTATTTCTCATGTGCCTTTTCCCTCTCGCTGTGACAAGGGTGAGGCATTGCTCGTGCTGGCGAACAAATAGATGGAAACCACAGAAAACGCTGGAGTATTTTTGCAAATGAGAGTAAAGGGGTGAATAGAGAGGAGACCCTGACCTCTCCGGCAGCAGGGCCTGGAGTGGGAGGAGCGGGAGAGGTTATGGGGAAAGAAAATGAGGAAATGTAGATGTACAGAAGCTTGGGTGTTTCCAGGTTCTGTCAGAATTCCTTCTGGGCTGCCTGGGCACCGTGTTCTCCTGTAACTCTGTGTTTTTGTCAAAATCCATTCTTTTTGTGCCTTGTGTCAGGGGCATGAGAAGTTTTAGGTAGCACTTGTAGACATTTATGTGTCTTCTAGAAATAGGTGTTGTCTGTTGGGCTCCGTGTGACGTTTCTTCACCCAGCGAGGCATTTAGTAGTGGCTGCGCTGGCAGTTCTCGTTCTGTCCCCACGTCCCCTCCCGTGGCCGGGATGGTTTTGTCACAGTGTCCCTGAAGAGGTTAACAGGCTCCTGGGTTTCCAGAACAAGTGCTTGGATAAACAAGGGATTCTCAGGAGTGTCTTGGCCCTTTTTAATACGAACTGGGTCCAGCATGATGGCGTTGTCTCCAGCAGTCACTGGAGGAGGACTTTCAGATGTGGGTGCAGATGTCATCATGGATGACTTGAGACCTCGTAGTGTGCTCTGAGTTTTGGAGGGTGTTGACTCAACTCTTTTGGAAAGTTGGGCCCTTTTCAGACAACTTAAGTTGTGCAGTCAAAAAATCTTGATAACCCCATTTACCAAATTTCTTGGAAAGATCTTGGGGATAAAAATACTGAAAATGTAAATTCTTGTGAGGTAACAGCGTGGTGTTATGTATTAAACTGGCAACTTTCCTCAGCTCGTTTAGTTACCGAGTGGCTTGACAGGTTCTTAAAATGGATTGGAGCTGACTTCAAGCATCAGCTGGGGCGTGTGAAGGAGCAGAGCGTTGGCAGGAGAGGAAAAATGGGTTGAGATGACCCTGTCCCCTGCCTTGTGAATCGCTGGGCTTCACTGTGGCAATTCTGGTATTGTCAACGTTGGGTAAGAACCAGCAGGAGGGTGTTTGGGCCCTTCCAGGCTTCTGCAGGTGATTTATTAGAGACTCCGGCTTCTTCCCAGCCAGCACATTGGCCATAAAACACTGTCCTTGATTTCCTTCTCTGCCCCAGCTCTGCTGCCTCTTGGCAGTTCACAGCCATAAATAACTGCGCTCGATAATCCTCGGCCTTGCTCTTCGATACCTGGCTCTGCCTGACCTTGGGCATGGACTTTCTTCCAACTTTATTGTCTAACTCAAAACCCCGCCATGACTTCACGTTCCTCCTGCCTTTCCTTAGCGCTTTGGAAAGGTTTCGTGGAGGCGCCGTCACCCTAACACGCTGGTTTTGGGGATGGGGCAGCTTCTGTGAGCGCCACCTGCAGCGCTTGGCCCTAAGTTTAAAATAGTAACTGCTCTGGGTTGCTTCTAGAATTACCACTATCATTTCGTGTATCCCATGGTTTGCATATCGTTTTGCAAATGTCCAGATGGAGAGGAAAATAAATCTGTGGTCACTCTGAACCTGGATTCATAAAGGATGTGTTTTAAACTGGAGTTTGCTGTTACGAGTGTGTGTGTGTGAAATCTGGGAAACGAGTGGCAGAGGCTGGGAAGAGAAATTGGAATTTGGATAGGGAGGAGTAGGGTGGCTGCTCTTACATTCCCTCTCTTACCCCCTAATCAGGGTAGAGAGGGAATTCCAGAGAGAGAGGAAAAAGGCAAATATTTTATAGTCTTTTGAAATGGGAAGGTCTACACCTACACCAGTTATTCAAAGGAATTCTTCTGTTATCAGAAAAGTACAATAATAGTAAAAAGTTAATCTAATATTGAACTAGTTGTGGACTCTAAAGGGTGTTTCATGCCCTTTACGTGAGTGACGGGCTATGGTGAAATAGCTGGGACTGGAGACCAGGCAGTACTGGTGCTGCAGGGATATTGTCCGTACTGAGAATTATCCTAAAGGGCTGAAAAAATCAAAGGAGATTCAGATTGGATATTAGGAAAAATTTTGACACTGAAAGGGTTATCAAGCCTTGGAATGGGCTGCCCAGGGAAGGGGTTGAGGCACCATCCCTGGAGGTGTTCAGAAGACGGGTTGACATGGTGCTGGGGGACATGGTTTAGTGATGGTTATTTTTGTCAGAGTTAGGTTGGTGGTTGGACTAGATGGTCTTGAAGGTCCCTTCCAACCTAGATGATTCTATGATTCCTGTTTTACTCTCTTTGGGAAGTATTAAAACCAAAGGAGATGGCACTTTTTAGACGTGGCACTTCAGGGCATGCTCTAGTGCCTGGGATTGTTGGTTTGTGTCTGTTTGTGGGTGGGTGTGGTGTGTTTTTGTGGGTTTTTTGTTTGTTTGTTTGTTTGTTTTTTTGTGGTTGGACTCGATGATCTCAAAGGTCCCTTCCAACCATGAATATCCTGTGATTCTGAGATGTTTGCCTGGGACACCAGGTAGTCTTCAGTGCTGTTGGAGAGGAAGGTGAAGATCTCTAGAGAGGAAGGAAAAAGACCAGGGAGTCCTGGTGGACACCAGGATGCCCAGGAGCCAGCAATGGGCCCTGGTGGCCAAGAAGGCCAATGGCATCCTGGGGGGCATCAAGAAGAGCATGGCCAGCAGGTGGAGGGAGGTCATCCTGCCCCTCTGCTCTGCCCTGGGGAGGCCACAGCTGCAGCACTGGGACCAGTGCTGGGCTCCCCAGTTCCAGAAGGCCAGGGAACTGGTGGAGAGGGCACAGCAAAGGGCTCCCAAGATGCTGAGGGGACTAGAACATGTCTGTGCTGAGGNTCCCTCGGATCTCGGGGTGAGCGTGCGACCATGGAAGGGCAATTGCCCTTGTGCCATCTCTTCCCTAAACCGCCAGTAGTCACTTTGACCTCAGCAAGGATGGAATTTCGTCTTTAGTGAGGCTTGAGCATTCCTTTCAAAACATACACCAGTAAACAGGACGGTAGATCAGTTTGGGTTTGTCCGCAAATAAAATTTTGTTTCTTGATTTTTTTTATGTTTTGAGGTTTGGTTTTTTGTTGTGTTGGGTTTTGGTGGTTATTTTTTGTTTTTGTTTGTTTGTTTTTCTTTTTAATTTCAGCTTTTTCTGTAAAATTTGAAGTGCTCTGAAAATGTGCAGGGAACCGGATTCTCTTCTGAGAATGACGTGAAGTGGCACTGGAAGTTGGAGGAGCATTCCCTATAAGTTTGTTTTCAGTGTAGTTTCTGATAAAACAGCTCGGTGCGTAATGCCCGTTGTGTGCTAACTGGTGACTATGGGAGTATTTGACTTCCCATGAAGTCTCAGAAGTGTTGGTGGATGGATTTTTTGAGAGTATTTTTTAATTTTTTGACTTTTCTGGGGAAACGGGGAAGTGGAAGACACTGTACGTGGTGCAGGTGCTCTCGGGGCTGTGCCTCTGAATTATTCCCAAGTAACATCCCCGCGAGGCCGCAGCTTGGTCACACCGTGGTGGTGCCCGAGTGCCCGGGGGGGCGGTGGCGCTGATGCCCCTGAAGACCCAGGGGCGAACTCTTGACAGCTTTCTAGAAGACGTGAAGAGCATCCTGACTTTTCACCCATCTTTTGGAAATTATAAATAAGCTTTTGTTGTTTTTCTCCTTGACAATTTTACAGTTGTTACAGCCTTTTACCCCTGAATTCCTGCGGTGTTGCCTTCACAGAAGTAAGGGTGGGAAAGAGCTGATGATCTGAAAAAAACCCCACAAGTTCAGAAACTTGATGCAAGTGTTGATCGTATGAAATCCCGTGACTGGGCAAGGCTCTGGACTGTCCTAAATATACTTGCATTTCTCACTTGTCACCCCGGAGAGGAAAAGATTAAAAGGACAACGGCTTCTTTTCCTTTGGATTATGATATTTTTTTGGTGACCTCTCTTAAAGTAGGTGGGAAGTGGCTGAATGAATCCCACAATATATGCAAGTGGAGATAAAACTGACCGGAGACTGGTTTGTGGCTGTTACTGCTTTTATGAAACTGCCGGATCCCTCGTTTACCTCTTCAATTACAATGGAGATACGCTGGAGAAAAGCTTTTTTTTCTTTGTTTGGGTAACTAAAAGTCTAACTTTATTAGTATGAGGGACATTGTAGCTTACATAAAAGGTTGAATTTAGTTAATCTTGACTTATATTTCTGATCATCCATATAAAGGTAACTAAGGCAGTGGGATGACTTTTAATTTCCTGAAAAATAGCTGCTTTTTATATAGTATTACGGAAACAGGCACGTCCTTTTTTCACACGCTTGTGTCCTGCTCCTGACTACTGTGCGGTGCCGCCGGCGCATCTGGGATGGTGAGAGTCCCATTCCTCTCCTGCCATGCCCAAGCCATTTGAATAGTTACCAGAGATGCTTCCACATTATCTTTTTAGGAGTTAAATCTACCTTTTGATTATTTTTATCCAGGTAATCCTGTTCTCCTGAATATTTTCTCCTTGGAACGCCCTTTTGAGACCAACACCCCTCCGTTACCAGTGGTTGGTTGATGGAGACAGTGCCGGGAGCAGCGTCCTGGGTGCTGTGGTACAGTTCCAGCGTTCCCCCTGTGTCTCTGCGGAGCCCCAGGAACTGCTCAGGGCATGGACCATCTCTTGGCTTTCACAGGATCCCAGAGTGATGTGGGGTTGGCAGGGACCTCTGGAGAGCACCCAGTCCAAGCCCCTGCCAGAGCAGGGGCACCCACAGCAGGTCCCACAGGAACGTCTCCAGGGGGGTTAGAATGTCTCCAGAGAAGGAGACTCCACCACCTCTCTGGGCAGCCTCTGCCAGGCCTCTGCCACCCTCACACCAAACAAGCTCCTCCTCATGGTCACATGGAGCTTCCCCTGGTCCAGTTTGTGCCCGGTCCCTCTTGTCCTGTCCCTGGGCACCACTGGGAAAAGCCTGGCCCCATCCTCCTGACACCCACCCTGGAAGGATTTAGAGGCGTTGATCAGATCCCCCCTCACTCTGCTCTTCTCCACACGGAACAGCCCCAAGTCCCTCAGCCTTTCCTCAGCAGAGAGATGTTCTCGTCCCCTCAGCATCTTGGGAGCCCTTTGCTGTGCCCTCTCCACCAGTTCCCTGGCCTTCTGGAACTGGGGAGCCCACAACTGGTCCCAGTGCTGCAGCTGTGGCCTCCCCAGGGCAGAGCAGAGGGGCAGGATGACCTCCCTCCACCTGCTGGCCACGCTCTTCCTGATGCCCCCCAGGATGCCATTGGCCTTCTTGGCCTCCAGGGCCCATTGCTGGCTCCTGGGCATCCTGGTGTCCACCAGGACTTCCATTCTCATACCTCTTTTCTGGGTACATGCTGCCCCGAGTAAGAGAAGGTGCATTGCATATCCTTCAGCAAGGCTTTTTTTAGGTGGAAATTTCCCGGAGAAGGCTCAGGAGGTAGTTGAGAAGCTGGGATATTTTTAATTTCTTTTTTCCCCTAACTTGCTAAAGTGTAAATGCTCTTTCAGAGGCGTTGTAGGGCCTCACGTAGCGGATTTTAGGCTGCTTGTTAATGAGCTTTTCGGGGTGGATTCCATGAAAAGGCTGTGGAACATCTCAAAGCCCGCTGTCTGAGGACTGCAAGGAGAACCCGTTGTTTGGGAAGACACGGGGGCTTTGGAGAGAGATGCATGGAGAAGCTGCCACATGCTGTAGTCCTGTGGTGACTTAGTTCTAAGCTACACACAAACTGGACTTTCTCTCCTGATTGGTATTTTAATTTGTGTCTTTGAGCTGATATGTTTGGAAGCGCGTCTTGGCTCTGTAAAAAACCCATGGCTATTTTTAGGTATTTTGGCTATCTGGAAACAAATGCTGTCTGATGAAAGGAGCTGGACATCAGCACTCTCTTGAATTCCTTTAGATTTTGCTCACACTAAACTTTGGGCAAATTACTCGGGCCTTTTGCCAACGTTCTTTCATAAAGCGAAAGTGGTTCAATTTTTTTCTGCCTTGTTGGTTCGAGAGGCTCTTGGAAAGGTTTGGCTGGCGTGGGACCACTTTGGAGCTGGAAATCATTAAGAGATGCTGATGGTACGTTTATCAGCCTCGTTCTTGGTAGAACGACTTCCCCGGGTGCTTGCACCACTAAGAGTATTCTGTTTTTTCAGGGATGTGTGATTTTGAGCAACCTGGTCTGGTGGGAAGTGTCCCTGCCCATGGCAGGGGGTTGGAACTCAATGATCTATAAGGTCCCTTCTGACCCAAGCCATTCTATGATTCTAGGAGGCAGATAGTGGAGGAGGAGTAGGCAGCACATGGTGGCACATGTGGGGACATGCATGACGGTATTGGTTGGGGTGACCTTCAAGGCTCCCTGAAGTGGGGCCATGGGATTCCTGCTCCAAGGCTCAGTGCTCGCAGCCAAGGGTGTGGAGGAACCAGGGTGTAACCAGGACTTACCAGGCTGGGTCTCTGTGTCCTGAAAAACTTCCCTTTCACGGAATCACAGAATCCCAGAGTGGCAGGGGTTGGCAGGGACCTCTGGAGAGCACCCAGTCCAACGCCCTGCCAGAGCAGGGGCACCCACAGCAGGTCCCGCAGGAACGTCTCCAGGGGGGTTGGAATGTCTCCAGAGAAGGAGACTCCACCACCTCTCTGGGCAGCCTCTGCCAGNTCTTGGGAGCCCTTTGCTGTGCCCCCCTTTGCTGTGCCCTCTCGGAACTGGGGAGCCCACAACTGGTTCCAGTGCTGCAGCTGTGGCCTCCCCAGGGCAGAGCAGAGGGGCAGGATGACCTCCCTCCAACTTGCTGGCCATGCTCTTCTTGATGCCTCCCAGGATGCCATTGGCCTTCTTGGCCACCAGGGCCCATTGCTGGCTCCTGGGCATCCTGGTGAAAGAGGGGAGATGGAGCTGAGATGTGGGGAAGAACTTCTTCACCCTGAGGGTGGTGAGAGCCTGGCCCAGGTTGGCCAGAGAAGCTGTGGCTGCCCCATCCCTGGAGGGGTTCAAGGCCAGGTTGGAGGGGGCTTGGAGCAACCTGGGCTGGTGGGAGGTGTCCCTGCCCAGGGCAGGGGGTGGCACTGGGGGTGGCTTTACGGTCCCTTCAACCCTGACCATGCTATGAGTCTGTGATTTAATGATCTATGGGCTTTATTCTCTCTACCCAATTTCAGGAAGTCACTGGAGATACTGGTGGTTATTCTGAGATGGGTGATTTCTCCTGTTAGAGATGAGACACCTCGTTTTTGACAACATAGGAACCTGCACGTGGTTGGACTTCGCAGCTGAACTTCTCTGTGGACGTGGTGTGCTCAATTGGAATTGGACGCCGTCTGTGGGTGTTGCTGGTTACAGGCAGTGGGCTTAGCAAACGGAATTAAAATCACTAGGAGAGAAGGCAGAAAGTACAAACTCTTATTTTTTTAACTATTTTATCGTGCTTGGTTTCAAATCGGCTGTTGGATAAAATGAAGTACGTGTCTGAGGAGAGAATAAAGCTGGAATCTCAGCAGAATGTGTTCAGAGTGGAAGCAATTAATTAACGGCGTCATCCACACCCGTGGCTCAGCTGTGGTGAAAGGCGGCGCATCCAGTGGTGCCGCCACGCTTGTTTGGGAATTCGTTCAGTGACTATCACAGTTAAGAAATAATTGAAGAAATTGATGAAGAACTGGGCTGAGTACAGGGTAAAGACTGAAGGCGGCGGGTGGAGGGGGGCTGCTGGCAGCCGGCTGGGCGGCCGCGGTCTGTACGGTGTAAGGGGGGGTCTGCCTTCGGGTGCAGGATTTAAGCACAGGCGGACCAGAGCCGGGGCTGTACAATATTCCACAGCTCGCGGAGCCCCCGAGCCAGGTGGGGTGTATCTTGACCCGAAACACCACCAGCAGAGGTGTCAGAATGGTGCAGGGGGGTGAGTGCCCATAATAAAGTAGTTTCTGAGTCATAACTGCCCTCTGCCAAACTCCAAGTCGTTAGTCAGAGCGTCTCTTCTCACCCTTTGCTTCTGAGTAAATCCACCAGGTAGCCCCAAATGCAAATTGATTTCCAAAACAGAGTTTGACTTTTAAGGGGGTCTGTAGAATCAAAAAGCGTGGTTTTTTTTCTCAAGCTCTGTCTCACAGAATTCTGCTGTATCCTGAATCCATCTGAGGTATTCCGTCATTTCCCTGGAAAACGATTCAGCCTGTTTTCGGAGCAGCACTTTAACTGTTGGGCTGCAGGTTACGATTTTAAATCTTCTGCTGCACTGATTTGCCTTCAGTTTATCATTTATAATGTCTAAAGGACTTCGTAGGACAAATGCTGGGGAAAAAAGAAAGCATCAAATTTACAGATCTTAAATAAGCACAATAAAACCCCGTACACTGTCCGTGCCTCCGGAAAGCAGGGGGAGCTCTCCCAGGCACCTCGCTGCCCCCCCGGCGTGATGGGGGGCCCAGACCCACCATGAAATACATGTGTTGCTGCTGCAATTTTTCTTGGAAAAAGTGAAAATGACCCTTAGGTTTCCTGGACAGCCTATAACTTTGTTTTGAAGGGGTATTGAGAAAACAAACCTGTTGTTTACTGCGGTACAAGCCTCCAGCCTTGTCGGGGGGGGCTGTTAACACCCCCCTGTGGTCCCCGCTCGGTGCGAAGGCTCAGGTTTGCCCGGTAAATGTGGGGGGCAAACTGGAGGGACCATGTTGACACGGTGGTGGTGGCTTCACAAAGAGGGTGTCTCACCTGCAGCCTGGCTCAGACCTGTCTTTGGACCGAAAAGTACCGTGGAATTTTGCTCAGGAAAATAGACAAATCTTTGGCCCTCGCTTACCTTTGGTTAATAATGACTTCTAAAAATATTTTCCAGGATAGGAAGCTTGAGAAAGAATTCACACTGGATGAAAATAATTTTCTGAAGCTGGGCATATTCCAGGAACCGTAACCCAAATGTTTCTCTGTCCGTGGAGAAGATTTCACATTTGAAGTAACTTCTACTGAAGGTATGCACGTCCAGCTTCCCTTTAAAAGCTCAGTAACGACGGTGTGCTTTATAATGCTGTGTGTCATAATGCTCTGCTACGTGTTCTGCTGCTTGCTAGTGAGGTTGTTCTTAATATTTATTACCTAGAGTCATTTGAGAGGGACCCACAGTGTACAGAATCATAGAATTGTCTAGGTTGGAAGGGACCTTTAAGATCATCTAGTCCAACCGTCAACTCTGATAAAAACTGTCACTAATTGATGGGAAAAAGATGGAACTTCTTTTTATTTTTTTCCCTTTCTGGTGGCTCTCTGTGCCTCTGGGAACTGCTTGTGGCTGCTCCAAGAAGTACCAGTATGGAAATGACACACAGTCGGTTCTGTCATGGGGGCAGTGAAAGTGAACAGCCTGTCATTACTCGCTGGTTTTTGTAAGGTGAGGAATTGGAAGGGTCCAAGAAGGTTCTCAAGCAGGCGGTTTAAAGCAAGCGAGAGGAAGTGCCCTCTCACGCAGCGTGTGATGCAGGTGGAGTCTCCATCTCTGGCGATGTCCAAAGCCCACCTGGACACATTCCTGTGCAACCTGCTCTAAGAGGACCTGCTCTGGCAGGGAGGTTGGACTAGATGATCTCCAGAGGTCCCTTCCAACCCCATGTGATTCTGTAGTTGTGTTGGGGGTTCGCTGCCTGAGGGTTACTGGGGATGGCCTGGTTGGATGTGGGAGCACTGGGATCCCTCCCAGTGCTGGCAGTGGCACTGGCTCGCTCCATCTTTTCCTGTCAGTATGTCAGTTAGGAAACACTTTCTTAACGCTATAAAGGTAAGAGATTTTACATAAAGCACAATCTCCCAGGGGGAGTAGGTTATGAGCTACAGGCATTCTTGAAGGTCCTCAATGAATCCAGGAGATCCTAAGTTTTGTTGCAGAGAAATGTGGGTTTTAGGTGAGCTGTAGATAGGGGTGCTGCTGCTGGTGGAGCTGATGATGGTCATGTTGCTTGTCAGACCCAACAGCTTGAAAGTGGTGAAAATTGTTGTGGAAGCCATCTAGGAAGTAGAGCACGGGGGTGGCCACGGGTCCCGCATCACAGTGATGTGGTCATCCTTCAGAGCTGGGATTTCTCCCACGATTAGTGCTTTGCTTCTGTCAGCACTGAGAGAAATCTGCAGTTTCATCGCCTGATTATTAACACAAAATCATTCTGCAGCTCTTTCTGTCACCTTTGGTAGGTTTAAGCTGAATAAATTTTCTATCAATAACAAATGTTTCTACCTTGCTGTTTCTCTTTCCCCTGAAATCACTTGTAAATCCATTGGGCGGCACTGGTTCTTTTGGGACCCTACTTGCTGCCTTTTTCTATTCTTTATGTGCTTCTGATTTATTTCACAGAATCACATGGGGTCAGCATGGACCTCTGGAGAGCACCCGGTCCAAGCCCCTGCCAGAGCAGGGGCACCCACAGCAGGTCCCACAGGAACGTCTCCAGGGGGGTTGGAATGTCTCCAGAGAAGGAGACTCCACCACCTCTCTGGGCAGCCTCTGCCAGGCCTCTGCCACCCTCACACCAAACAAGCTCCTCCTCATGTTCACATGGAGCTTCCCCTGGTCCAGTTTGTGCCCGGTCCCTCTTGTCCTGTCCCTGGGCACCACTGGGAAAAGCCTGGCCCCATCCTCCTGACACCCACCCTGGAAGGATTTAGAGGCGTTGATCAGATCCCCCCTCACTCTGCTCTTCTCCACACGTAACAGCCCCAAGTCCCTCAGCCTTTCCTCAGCAGAGAGATGTTCTAGTCCCCTCAGCATCTTGGGAGCCCTTTGCTGTGCCCTCTCCACCAGTTCCCTGGCCTTCTGGAACTGGGCAGCCCAGCACTGGTCCCAGTGCTGCAGCTGTGGCCTCCCCAGGGCAGAGCAGAGGGGCAGGATGACCTCCCTCCACCTGCTGGCCACGCTCTTCCTGATGCCCCCCAGGATGCCATTGGCCTTCTTGGCCACCAGGGCCCCTTGCTGGCTCCTGGGCACCCTGGTGTCCACCAGGACTCCCCGGTCTTTCTCCCCAGAGCTGCTCTCCAGCAGGTCCCCCCCAACCTGTCCTGGTGCAGGGGGTTATCCCTCCCCAGGGGCAGCACCCGACGTTTGCCCTTATTGAATTTCATCAGGTTCCTCTCTCTCATATTTCTTATGTTTTAACCTGCTGCTGAATAGCGAGCTTTTCTTTGAGGTTCTTTGGAGAAGCCCATCGAAGTACTTATGTGTGGGTTCAGATGAACCATTGATTGCACTGTCCTTCTCCAGCTGTGTGCATTCATCTTAGGTTTTTTAGATTTTGTGACTATTTGCTTAAAAAGCTAGTTTTAGGCTTGAAGTTGACTAAGTTAAATAAAGCAGTATTTTGTTCCCTGCAAGGAGTTGTTGGGCAGATGCATTTTAGAGGTGCAGAGCTCTTGGGTGATCTCTTCCCATCCCACTCCCAGGTGGTGGGTTCTCAACCTTGCTCAGATGCTGCAATTTGACAGAATTATCCAGATTATTTTTGTTTTTTGCTCTGTGCAGCAAAGCTTAAAGTTGTTTATGCTTATAGAGGAAATAAAGGAAATTCTGTATTAAAACTTAGCCAAAAAAATATCGTAAAATAACTTTAAAATGCTGATCAGGAATCCACACCTGTTAAGACTAGAGAGACTGAGTTAAATGTGCCACAGGAACGCTCCAGCTGTGACGGGGCTGCTGAAGTTAACTTTTCCTTTGTATTTTTATAACAGAAAGGATGTTACAGGAAAGTCAGAAGTATTCAAAAATACTTTCTTTTATGAAACAAGTGGGATAATGTACTTCTCTCCGCATTTCCATGTGTTTCCACTTAGTAACTAAGTGGAAAATGTTAAATGTTTTATTTTATCAGGAACGGGCTTAGATAGGCTTAAATAAAAAAATCCGTAAATCTTGGTAATTTCCTCCCAGTTTCCAGCAGGAGTTGCCTGTGGTGATTACTGGCCCTCCCTCTCCGCTTTGACTGGTCTTGGAGGACTGAGAGAATTCTAAAAGGTTGGAAAATGCCGTGGGTTTTTTGTCTGTGTGCCCGTGTTGGGTGAGGCTTGGGGTGGCCTTCGGTAGCTACGGGAATAATCCTGGGCAAAATATGGAATTCAGAAAAGAAGAGGAAGAAAAAAATTCACCCAAAGTTTTAGGGGAAATAGGAGATGTGGTATATATATATTTATGTATATAACGTTTTTTTTTATGGCAGCCAGAGAAGCATTGCACGATGTTGTACATTTTGTGATACACAGAAATACCGGTCTTTCCTGGTCTTTAAGGAAATAAGAAATAATTTCTGTGATACACAGAAATACTGGTCTTTGATCCCCTGTTACTTTTGCAGGCTCCTCCTGACCTTTTCTAGAAAAGGCAGAGGTGCCTCCGCTAAAGTTAATGGTACTTGGGTGAAGGCTCTGAAAAGACACATTTCCCCCTCGAAGTTTTAACAAAAGTAAAATCCAGGGCACAAAGTGGAAATGGCCGATAAGTGGAAGAATGAATGAAGTGAGACAAAAGGGGTGAAACGGTCCCTCCAGGCCTCGCAGAGGAAAAAGGAGACTTTTGACACCCTACTTGTGTAAGGAATGAGACAAAAAGTAGTGATTGCTTTGAAACAGACTTAGCAAGAGGATTTTTTTTATTATATTTGATGATTTTAAACCTCTGCCCCAGAATCTGTGTCAGCCAGGGGTGGTTCTGCGTGTTCTTCTGCTTCTCCACTGAAGCCCCTACCTACCTTCTAAATACTCAAGCATTCCTGCAGCGCCTTGTTGGCAAATAGCAGGTGTTCGGATGGCAGTTCCATTCTACCCCCATCGCATTTAGCAGCGCTCTCCGAAAAGCGGTTCCTCTGCAAAAGCGGCAGCGTGTGCTTAGAGAAAACTTGTTTCCTTAAACCTTCGCGGCTTCTCCTTTAATTAGACACCGCGGTTCAGAAATAATACGAGCGACTTGGAAGGGCTTGGAGAGGTCCGGCTGAAAAAGGAAAAGGTGTTTCTGGTTTATTGTTGGCCTGAGCTGAGATACTGAGACCTGAGATGGAACAAACATCAGGATAAAGGTACTTTGGTAGCTCTGTCCTTGGGCCTCACCGGGATGGAACCGGAATGTGCCAGTGCCTTAGTTCAAATACATACACTTAATTAATTTTAATAGTAGAATGGAAAGGCTGTGATATTTAACTTCTTAGGAAAAATGGAGGAAATACATCATCTCCCGGTTCCAATGCAGAATTCCAAGACTCACTGCCTGCCTCCTCGGAGCTGGGGCTGTTTCTGCCTTGTCCCCAAGGCCGGGAGGCTGGGGGGGTGCTGGGGACAGCAAATGTCCTTCCCCCAGCTCTGACAGACTGAGTTTGAAGAGGAGTTTACAACAATTAATCCACTTCCCGTTTAAAAATATCAAACAAGGAGCACCTTTTGGCACCTCTCTCCAATTTTTTTGCTCCTGTTCTCCATCCACTTACCTTCTTTTCTCTTTTCTTCATATTCCCGAGAGCAAGGTCCCTGCTTGCTGCTTGTCTGGAAGGCACCTGCCTTCTTAAAAGCTGTTCGTTTGTACACACAAATCAGTCTCTCTTCTGCACAGATTGTTTTGAACCTGACATATTTCTTGCTGTGAATTGTAATAGGAAATTTGTCCATTTTTTCTTGCTTTTAATGACGTGATTTGCCAGAGCTGCTTCCTGGCACCAGCCTCCGGTGAAGGCAGGGACACCTCCCACCAGCCCAGGTTGCTCCAAGCCCCCTCCAACCTGGCCTTGAACCCCTCCAGGGATGGGGCAGCCACAGCTTCTCTGGCCAACCTGGGCCAGGCTCTCACCACCCTCCCAGCAAACAAGTTCTTCCCCACATCTCAGCTCCATCTCCCCTCTTTCAGGGTCAAACCCTTCCCCCTCCTCCTAGGGCTCCCCTCCCTCATCCAGAGTCCCTCCCCAGCTTTCCTGGAGCCCCCCCCTTGAGGGACTGGAAGGGGCTCCAAGGTCTCCCCGGAGCCTTCTCTTCTCCAGGCTGAACCCCCCCAACCTCTCAGCCTCCCCTCCCAGCAGAGGGGCTCCAGCCCTCCCAGCATCTCCGTGGCCTCCTCTGGCCCCATCCAACAGCTCCGTGTCCTTCCAGTGCTGAGGAAGCTGCTGGGTGAACTGGTTGCCCAGATGAAACACCCTGCAGCTGGGTATGAGCTGAGCCGCTGCCATCGACTGAACTGCTGGAAAACAAGCACCTTGGATCTTTCATTTTACATCTATAAAGCACCTGAATCGAATGCTACGTGTGCACAATGGTGACTCTTTGATGTAATGTGGGGACAGTTGGGAGGAGTTACAGGTCGGCACTGGTTGTTGCTTCCCAGCTGATTAAAGCCCTTGGGAAAACCCAGGCTTCCAGTCGCTGGCGAAGGGAGTGACCGATGTCCGGCCCATCAGGGGACAGAACTGCTGGGCAGCACGAGCCATTCCTGCTGCCTTTTCCCTCCTGAGAACTTCCAGATGGGACAAACTTCATTATAGCCGTTATAATGACTACTTTTATTTTTTTTCCCTCCAAATCTTAGAGCTAGAAACAGCTTTAGAAGAGAAATAGCAGGAGCTTGAGCAGCAAGAATGTGAACCTTGGCCCCGACATGTTTATCCTCGTGTCCTCATACTCTGATTTAGCTCTTTTTTTTTTTTTCACGTGTTGTTTAAGGAAGGAAAGTGACACTGGAGGAGCTGTGTGAGGGGGATTGTTGTGGATATCTGCCTGGCTGGAGCAGCCTCTCCGTGTCTCGGATGGACTCTGCCGCGGCTACGAACGCAGGCAGGCGGCGGTGGGGGATAACAGCTTGGTGAAGAAATACCCGGTTATGGAAAGCTTATTTTAAGCTGTTGGCAGCTGTGAATCTCCTCAGCATCCTCCTGCGGCTCAGGACTTCCCCGCTTCTACAAAACTGGAAACTTAAATATGGGGAGAACAAGTGAACCGGGGCAGGAATGAGGTTTTTGTGGTGTGAGGTTGGGTGGAAGAATGACAACTGGATGGCTGGCGGGGGTTAGTGAAACGAGAACATTCAGATTCATTTTGAATGATCGCTATTTATTTATGGTCCAGAAAACACTTATGTCTCTATTCTCTTCCTTGATTTTATCCAAGGAACTTCTCTAAGGAAAAGGTACCACTATTACCAAATGCTTCTTTTTGTTTGCAACCTCTTATTTTTAAGCAGATTTTCTAACGATACTGTGGGTCCAGCAAAGGGCTCCCAAGATGGTGAGGGGACGAGAACATCTCTGTGCTGAGGAAAGGCTGAGGGACTTGGGTCTGTTCCGTGTGGAGAAGAGCAGAGTGAGGGGGGATCTGATCAACGCCTCTAAATCCTTCCAGGGTGGGTGTCAGGAGGATGGGGCCAGGCTTTTCCCAGTGGTGCCCAGGGACAGGACAAGAGGGACCGGGCACAAACTGGACCAGGGGAAGCTCCATGTGAACACCATGAGGAGGAGCTTGTTTGGTGTGAGGGTGGCAGAGGCCTGGCAGAGGCTGCCCAGAGAGGTGGTGGAGTCTCCTTCTCTGGAGACATTCCAACCCCCCTGGAGACGTTCCTGTGGGACCTGCTGTGGGTGCCCCTGCTCTGGCAGGGGCTTGGACTGGGTGCTCTCCAGAGGTCCCTGCCAACCCCACATCATTCTGGGATTCTGTGAGTACTTCAGCATAGAGATCAGACTAAAGCAAAGCTGAGGCTTAACTCTAACTTCTTACATATAGAAAAAAAACTGTACTATAGTTGAGTTTTACTCCCTTCTGCTGCTTTTAATAGAGAATGAATTTTTCGGAGTTGACTGGTGCTGCTTGGGCAGCGTGTGTCCCGTTCCCTGTCTGTGAGAGATGGTACAGAGAACGTGAACGGGAGGGAGGCAGTTGTGTTTTATGGCTCTGCGTGGGTAGGAGGAGGACTCATACTTGGTGAATGCAAAACATCTGGTTTAAAAAACACTTTTCCAAACCATTTTAAACATTGGGATGGTTTAAGGTCAGAGAACACTCTGGACTGCGGGCCCAAATGGGTTTAAAAGGGTGAGGCATGTTCATAGGATGTGTTCACTGAGAATTATCAAATGTGAGGTGTGAATTAAGATTATCTATGAAGAAATGACAGCAAAAGGCTGCGGCTGCTCCCCAGAGAGACCACATTTGCCTTGCTCTCCTGTGCCTTGGGGGCTGTGTTGCTCCCTGGGGATGTGAGGCACCTCAAGGCTGTGTGATGCCTTCCTTGAGGCACTTCTTTGCTTTTCCCAAGAAAATCCCAGAAATAAAGAAATCCCGACCAAAGAAAGCTGCTGTATTTCAAGAAAATCATAACAGCCTCTTTATCAGGGAATGTAGTGATAGAATGAGGGGGGGAAGGGTTTGACCCTGAAAGAGGGGAGATGGAGCTGAGATGTGGGGAAGAACTTGTTTGGTGGGAGGGTGGTGAGAGCCTGGCCCAGGTTGGCCAGAGAAGCTGTGGCTGCCCCATCCCTGGAGGGGTTCAAGGCCAGGTTGGAGGGGGCTTGGAGCAACCTGGGCTGGTGGGAGGTGTCCCTGCCCAGGGCAGGGGGGGGGACTCAATGATCCTTAAGGTCCCTTCCCACCCAAACCAGTCTGTGACTATGAATTCTGTAGCATGGGGAGCTGCATGTACCTCTCTGCTCCCAGAGGCACATATTCACATCCCCTGGACAGTGGTCCAGCAGTGTATTGTCTGTCTTGTGCCTGGCTTGTGGCCTCCCAGGACAGTTTACCTGGCTCCTGTAGGTCATGGCTGGTTCTGCTGCTCTTCAAGTGGCTTCTCTGTCTCCTTGGGGTTTTTTTTGTGTGGTACCATTCCACTTCCAAGGTTACAGAGAAGTTCCATGGATTCCAGAACCTCACTCAATTGCCTGGACACCTGCTTTGGCCGAACTCTCAGTTTCAATATACCATGAAGGACCATTTCCCAGTCTCACTTGCTGCATTTGTGGAGTAACCCATAAGAGCACTGGAGCTAAAAGAGCTTTTTTCTGCTGGGGTGAGGGTGAAGAAGAAGAGTCTCAGGTTGTTCCATGTGTTTTGGGTAACCTGGTTGGAGAGTCTCTGCCACGGGGCAGCCTCCCTTCCCGGTCCTGGGACACTGGGACTTGCATCAGTGTCTTCCAGAGGGCCAGGAGAGGCCAAACACTTCAGGACCTCTCCTCAGCCTGTGTTTGAAGGAGGTTGGGAAGGGGATCTGCCCACTCCGTGCTGGGAGAAGGGCTGGCTCCCCTTCATGTCTCCTATACATCAGGCAGCTTTTCCTATAGATATGTAAAAAGTTCTGATAAGCAGTGGAACTGATGGATTTGTGATGGGTTTGAATTTGAACAGTGAGACTTACGTGTGTATCCCGTGGATACGGATGGAATATATATGTATTGGGGTTAACTGGGCACCCAAACAGTCTTCACTTCAGGCCCTTTACGCCAGCTTTTCGCTCGGTGAATTTATAACGAAGCAGAGTTAGTTAAAAATATCTGAAGAACAGTTTGTAAGGAACACAGCACACAGGCAAACAGCGCTGCTGTCACAGAAATGTCACGTAGGTTGGAAATTCAGATGTCTGTTCCTAACTCAGAAATTCAGCTCCTTGAGAGCGTTTTGGGCAGCTGGGCGGCGGGTGCAGATGCTCTCGCTGGGTGCTGAAATGCTAAAAGTTAACTTTTTTTTTTTTAAAAAAAAAATGCAACATACTGTTGATTTAAAGAGCTCAAATGAGAAACTGCTTCTCTTTCTGCCATATTTTGTGTCATTTAGGGAGGGATTAGTTCCCCAAAGACTAGGGTCAACCAGAACTAACCAACCTAGGGATTTGGGGGTGGTTGGGAGTTGGCGGCGGGTGGGCTGGGGGGAGGGCTGCTGAGCTGCTGGTTTGGCCAGTTTCCCCCCACTTTCCCCCAGTAACTGGGCCTGGGTTGTCAAGAGTAGAGCCTTGAGCCTTAATACTCACCGTTGTCTTCACAGGAGACATGAGGCTGGAGGTTTGACTAGAAGTGTTTGACCCCTGATGTCTAAAATGTCTTTTTTCCCCTAAAACTTTGTTAAGTACAAAGTGTGTTTCTAGATGTGGTGCTGGGTTGGGCTCTTGGTTCCGGTTCTGCTGGGTGTGGGCCCGCAGACATCCCCATCATGTGTGTGTGGGGGGGTTTCTTCTAATTCCCTGAGACAAAAGCATTGAAAGATAGAACTCTGTTGACATAGGAAAAAAGCTTTCTGAACTAAGCAAGTTCTGTGACAACTTCTGAAGCTGCGAGTGGAGCTCCACAGGGTTCGTTATCTCTCTGCCTGGGGGCAGGAATAACCCCCTGCACCAGGACAGGCTGGGGGGGACCTGCTGGAGAGCAGCTCTGGGGAGAAAGACCACGGAGTCCTGGTGGACACCAGGATGCCCAGGAGCCAGCAAGGGGCCCTGGTGGCCAAGAAGGCCAATGGCATCCTGGGGGGCATCAGGAAGAGCGTGGCCAGCAGGTGGAGGGAGGTCATCCTGCCCCTCTGCTCTGCCCTGGGGAGGCCACAGCTGCAGCACTGGGACCAGCTGTGGGCTCCCCAGTTCCAGAAGGCCAGGGAACTGGTGGAGAGGGCACAGCAAAGGGCTCCCAAGATGGTGAGGGGACTAGAAGATCTCTGTGCTGAGGAAAGGCTGAGGGACTTGGGGCTGTTCCGTGTGGAGAAGAGCAGAGTGAGGGGGGATCTGATCAACGCCTCTAAATCCTTCCAGGGTGGGTGTCAGGAGGATGGGGCCAGGCTTTTCCCAGTGGTGCCCAGGGACAGGACAAGAGGGACCGGGCACAAACTGGACCAGGGGAAGCTCCATGTGACCATGAGGAGGAGCTTGTTTGGTGTGAGGGTGGCAGAGGCCTGGCAGAGGCTGCCCAGAGAGGTGGTGGAGTCTCCTTCTCTGGAGACATTCCAACCCCCCTGGAGACGTTCCTGTGGGACCTGCTGTGGGTGCCCCTGCTCTGGCAGGGGCTTGGACTGGGTGCTCTCCAGAGGTCCCTGCCAA
>VXAK01025091.1:40764-59321 GCA_013399435.1 Arenaria interpres
GATCATGGAGTCCAACCATGGACCCAGCGCTGCCAAACCCACCCCTGACCCGTGTCCCTCAGCACCACGTCTGCCCGGCTTTGAAATCCCTCCAGGGATGGCGACTCCACCACTGCCCTGGGCAGCCTCTGCCAAGGCTTCACAACCCTTTGGGGAATAAATTGTTCCCAATCTCCATCCTAAACCTCTTTTGGGGCAACTTGAGGCCATTTCCTCTTGTTCCTTGGGAGAAGAGACCGACCCCCCCTGGCAACACCCTCCTTTCAGGGAGTTGGAGAGAGCGAGGTGGTCTCCCCTCAGCCCCCTTTTCTCCAGGCTAACGATGTTATTGCACAGACAGTTTACCTTGTTTGAGCTGTGCTTATCACCTTTCTCAGTGGGGAATAATAACAATTACCCTGGTGTTTTCTTTAGCATTAGCGTTTATTTCTTGAGCCCATCTCTGACATGTAGCCCACACCATGACACCTCTGGCCTCTGCACTGTGTACAGACCTGGGGTCAGGGCTCATCCTTGAGAGGTTGGATGTTCCCTCCGTTGGGTTCTGCATGTGGGGCTTGGATGAGGGTGAGATGGTGTCTGGGAGGAATTTAGTCTGAAACAAGGGAGCCAGAACTGAAAGGCTGTACTGAAATTCTCCCATAGCTAAGGACTTACCTGCTTTTTGAAATACCAACGTCTGATCATAGAATCGTAGAATGGTTTGGGTTGGGTTGGACCTTAAAGCCCCCCCAGTGCCACCCCCTGCCCTGGGCAGAGACACCTCCCACCAGCCCAGGTTCCTCCAAGCCCCCTCCAACCTGGCCTTGAACCCCTCCAGGGATGGGGCAGCCACAGCTTCTCTGGCCAACCTGGGCCAGGCTCTCACCACCCTCCCACCAAACAAGTTCTTCCCCACATCTCAGCTCCATCTCCCCTCTTTCAGGGTCAAACCCTTCCCCCTCCTCCTAGGGCTCCCCTCCCTCATCCAGAGTCCCTCCCCAGCTTTCCTGGAGCCCCTTGAGGGACTGATGAGGAAGAACTGGAGTTATCTTGTACTCTCTGAAGGTACTGGGAGCATTACTGGGGAAGAATGAAGCTTGCTCCTCAGTTGCTCCTTGTAGGGAATAGTAAAAGATACAACAATAAAAAATGAAATGAAAATTAGTAACTTAAATCGTGGCCAACTAACATGAGCTCTTTCTTTGGCAGCTGCTGCTCTAAGTAGAAGAAATTCATTAATTCTTGCTTCTTTGTGGAGATCACTAAGATATTTGGTCCAGCCGGAGCAGGGCTTTGCAAGGTTGGGGCTTACTGAGGAATTGTGGTGGATGAGCCGAGGTGGAATGGTAGAGGGCAGAAGGGTAAGAGGAAATACGGAGCAGGAGGAAGAGCACTGGAAGAGCCTCCTAGGGATAGTTGGAACAGTGTCCTGTTTTGATATAATTAATGAGTGCTGTAAAGGTTGCAGTGTGTTGGGGAAGGTAACTGGAAAAATGTAATTAATAGGGCTGACAGAGAGAAAAATCAGGAAAACTCAAAGGAAAGAAAGCGTTAGGGGCAGCAGAGGAGTTTTTGGGATTGGCCTCCAGAGTGAGTCAGTCTTTAATAGTTTGTCATTTGTTGTTACATGCGGTATCTCCCTTTACTGCTTTCTCAGAGAACTGTGTCAAAATCTGCTCTGTAGTTGGGCATGAGGTAAGATGTCCATGGGAAAGGTGCTGGGAGGGAAGGGGTGGTGAGGAGGGTTTCCTTCCAGTGGGTATTCACGAGGAGTTGAGCTCCGAGGTGCAGGGAAGGGCAGCCGTTCCTTCACTTTATATTTCTAGATTTGATTTATAGTGTCCTCTTTGCGCGTTTCTGTTATTGCTAAACAAAATGCACTCTCCTGCCCTGCAAAAGACCACTCCGTTACACACTTTTATGGCATTTATGAAATTAACAGCATATTCTACTATTCCACAAGCTTTATATTTATTAGCAACTCGGTTCTAGGTTTGCTGGTGTTATCGCTCACAGTGCCCAGGAGTTTGTGGGGTCTCTAACACTTTCAGTGATGGTGTCTCTCTCACTGTTATTTATACATGGGGGGCCTTTCTTCCTCTACCATAAATCAGCGATTGTTGCAATTATGCTTGATGAGCATGACATGAAATACAAATAATACCAAAAAAACCCAAACCCTTCAATGCTCAGAGCGCAGTGGCCGGCCTGGGCTCTGATCCAGCCCCACCTTTCTCTGCATGAACATCATCTTTGATTTTCGTTCAAGCCACTTGTGATTAAAGTTAGTTCATGACTATATTGTGTCTGTTGTTGATACTGTATCGCTCTATCCAAGTCATGGTAGTTCCCGAAGGTTGCAGAGGACACCAAGTTGGGTGGCAGGTTGACCTGCTAGAGGGTAGGAAGGCTCTGCAGAGGGATCTGGACAGGGATGGATGGATGGATGGATGGGTCGAGGCCAGTGGTGTGAGGTTCACCAAGGCCAAGTGCCGGGTCCTGCCCTTGGGTCACCCCAACCCCATGAATGCTCCAGGCTGCGGGAAGAGGGGCTGGAAAAGGGCCTGGGGGTGTTGGTTGACAGTGACTGAACATGAGCCAGCAGCGTGCCCAGGTAGCCAAGAACTCAACAGCATCCTGGCCTGTGTCAGGACCAGTGTGGTGAGTAGGACTCAGGAGGTGATTGTCCCCCTGGACTGGGCACTGGTGAGGCCCCACCTCAAGGGCTGAGTCCAGTTTTGGGCCCGTCCTGACAGGAAAGACCTTGAGGGGCTGGAGCGTGTCCAGAGAAGGGCAACGGAGCTGGTGAGGGGTCTGGAGACCAAGTCTTGTGAGGAGCGGCTGAGGGAGCTGGGGGTGTTCAGCCTGGAGAAAAGGAGGCTGAGGGGAGACCTTCTCGCTCTCTCCACCTCCCTGAAAGGAGGGGGTAGCCAGGGGGGTCGGTCTCTTCTCCCAAGGAACAGGCCATGGGACAAGAGGAAATGGCCTCAAGTTGCCCCAGGGGAGGTTCAGATTGGAGATTAGGAACAATTTTTACACAGAAAGGGTTATTAAGCCTTGGAATGAGCTGCCCAGGGAAGGGGTTGAGGCACCATCCCTGTAGGGATTCAGAAGATGTGTTGACATAGTGCTTAGTGGTTTAGTGATGGTTTTTATCAGAGTTAGTTTGATGGTTGGACTCGATGATCTGAAAGCCCCCTTCCAACCCAGGCAATTCTATGATTCTGGTATGAAAAGTTAATAATTTTGGTTACAGGATGTAACTGATTTTTGCAAGCTGGCTCTCAGCGACATGAAGGTTATTCCACTCAGAATTACAGCGGAGCAGTGAATAAGAAAGGTGGGAGACTAACTCGTATTCTTTTGCTTTACAGCTAGTAGTGTCCCATCAACATGTTCTGGAAGTTCGATTTGAACACGACATCACACGTGGACAAGCTGCTGGATAAAGAAGATGTGACGCTTCAGGAGCTGATGGATGAAGATGACATCCTGCAGGAGTGCAAGGCACAGAACCGCAAGCTGCTGGACTTCCTCTGCCAGCAGCACTGCATGGAGGAGCTGGTCACCCTCATCACGCATGAGCCCCCCCTGGACATGGACGAGAAGGTCCGCTTCAAGTAGGTATTCGTTTGCCGTCCTGTGCGGAGACACCCCATGAAGGGCTTGATGCTGGGAATGCTCTGATGTCGCCTTCCCAGTCTTGGGAAAAAAGCCTTTTGAGTTCCGGGAAATATTTCACAGCCTTTTTGTTATTTATAGTGAATTTTCAGAAGCTTGTTTCTTTATTTTGAATGGTTTGACGTTGAGTTTGTCTGGGAAAAAAAAAAATAATCCCTCTTCCTCTTTGTTCAAAAGTTTGCACGAAAAATAATCAGTATCTCGAACTTTTAGTATGTTTTTATCAAAATTGCAAGTAAAGAGCATTGTGCTGAGTTATAGATTTCTGAGCTCGATTGGTTTTCAATAGTCAAGCCCACAAAGGAGAGGGAGCTGTACAGGGAATAAAAGCTGTAATGTTTTCAGTAATATTTTGAGTGTCCCGCATACCCAAACCCTGCGGATTTCGGTGTCCCTGCAGTTAGGGAGAGCCCTGACCCTGGCCGGAGCCTCTAGATGCGCTTGGTTCTCACAGCGAGTTGTGTTTATACATTTTTAACTAAATGTATACTTGAAAATGTTTACATTTTGGATTTGGGAAGTTTGTTTTTGTTAAGTTTATGTAAAAACAAAAGCTTGCTCTGCGGATAAATAAATAAATAAAGCGGGGCAAGTTTGGCAGTGTGGGAATGGGTCGGCGTTGGTCATTGCTCTTGTTGCTTGAAATCCGCTGAAGAAACGAGAGTGTTGTTCAGGTTTATTATTAGGTGAGATAATTGATGAGGTTTAGGTGACTATTTCCAGGAATGCCAAGAAATATGTTATGTAGTAACTTTGAATATTATCTGGCTGCTTTTGCAAGGCCTCTGCTGTAAAAGGTGAATTACCAGCAGGAAGCAGGAATGTTAGTTTTACGCCGCTGTCCTACAAGTGCAGATTCTCCCAAAGCAGGGAACGTGGCACAAAACAGTCCTGGGACTTTCTGCCTTTCCCGTGCCCTCTCAGAAGAACCGGCATGAGATGGGGTGACTGGCTCTGTGCCCCCCAGCCCTTTATCCAGGCTCTGAGCCCAGCTCAGCCCCACGTGTCCCGCCGAGGAAGGAGGACGATGCTTTCCCTCGTGCCGGGAGCCGATGGGCAGAGGAGACGGTGGGCAGTGCAAGGCTTGGGGTCCCTCGCTGGGATCTGGGTGTGTTTTGGGAGAGGGGAGGATGAGGGATTCCAGTACCGCACCAGTACTAACCGGTACGTTGTCAGTATTGTTGCAGAACACTCCCTCAGTTAACCAGGCCATATTTTTAAGTCTTTTCTGAGATTTTTGTGGCTGCTGTTGGAAGACAGTTTATGTCGTCTGCTCCTGCGTGCAGAAGGGTGGAAGTGGGGACCCTTCCCTATTTTAACCAGAATTAAGAATAAGGAAAGGTGGGGACAAAAACTTCTCAAGAAGAAAAATCCTTAATGCAAATCCAAACGAAGAGGGAAGCTCAGTGTCAGAGTGTTTTCTCCCAGGTGTTCTTGAATTTCATTCACATGCAGGACTATGTGCCCTTTCTTCAGCTTTTGAAGACAACGTGGGGTTTGGGCAGCTGAAGAAAGGCCAGGACAGCTGAGGAGGAGGCACAGATGAAGGTAGATGTTGGTTGGTGGGAAGAGGTCACCTTCCAGCACTGTGGTCCCCTTGCTGGAAGAGGGGAGATGGAGATGAGATGTGGGGAAGAAGTTCTTCACCCTGAGGGTGGTGAGAGCCTGGCCCAGGTTGGCCAGAGAAGCTGTGGCTGCCCCATCCCTGGAGGGGTTCAAGGCCAGGTTGGAGGGGGCTTGGAGCAACCTGGGCTGGTGGGAGGTGTCCGTGCCCAGGGCAGGGGGTGGCACTGGGGGGGCTTTAAGGTCCAATCCAACCCAAACCATTCCATCATTCTGAGTCTTGTGTTGGGAAGGCTGTAAGGGAGCCATCTCATTCACCAATCTCCTTGTTTTATCTTCTTCCTCTTCTCCAAGTGGTCCATACGGTGCCTGCTGGAGAAGCCAGGGCAGTGGTGGGAGTGTGGTTACACACCAGGGAGAGAAGTGAGTGTGGTGGCAACAAGAGCTGCTTCCCAGGACAAAGAGAGCTGATCCTTATGGAGTATTTCTTTGGAAATGCTTCCAGTGCCATGGGTAGAGCAGGCGGAGAAGCATTTCCAAGGCCTGGAGAGGCACTGGAGAGGGGAGAGGGGGTTTGAGCTTATTAGGAACTGGGGAAGCTTTTGGAATAAATGAAGGCTAATCAGGAAGAACGAACTCTGTCTAAATCCAAATGGAATCTAATTTTTGGCTCTTAAGAAAAGGTTATGAAAGATTTTTAAACTGGAACAGGGGAGAAACTTGATAGGTTTGGAAGGAGATGGAGCTCGGAGTGGTGCGTGCTGTGGAAATGGAATCAGCAGAGTGCTTCATTCCTGACACGTCGGTGGGTTGGAAGTTCATGAAGTTGAGAAGGGAAATGGTGAAGGGGAAAACTCGGCAGTAAATCCCCCTCTTGGCACAGCACGCGGGACCCAGCAACCGGGTGACGACCTGGAGCCATTGAAGTGTAGAAATGGTTTGAATTATAGAATTGGGGTGTCTTGTTTATTCCGAGCTTGTTGACATACCAGGGTGTCTCATAGTCCCGTCGGGACCACGTGGGGTTGAGAGCAGCCCCCGGGAGAGGCAGAGCCAAGCCTGGTGGCACGGGACAGGCTGGGAGGACAGAGCGTGGTGTCTCCGAGGTCCAGTGGCTGCGATGCTGTGTCTGGATGGACAGAAGTGTTGGATCTGACCCTGGGGGACTGGAAAGGCTGCAGGAGCAGAACGTGCTGGAACACGGCGAGGTTTCATTATCCCCCCACCGACAGCACATACATCACGGGGGGGCATGGGTTTTTGGGAACGGTGAATGCCTTCTGCGTGGAGCAATGAGCCAGAAAAAGGAGGAGTAACTCTTCCTATACCCTTGGGGGCTCTAAGAAACGTAACTGTTGTAAAATCACTTTGTAATAGTAACTGTAACGTTTAACATCCTCGTCGGAGCAAAAAAGACCTAAACAGCGTTATGGTGGGGCTGGGGGTTGTTCTTCTAACTTTTAGGAATGGAGCTACATAAATAGGAGGTGGCTGGGTGGGAAGTAAGTGTGTCTGTGAAAGGGTCTAAAGCTCACAGCCGGCCTGGAAACATTTTAGTGGCTCGTGGTAAAAGCAGAGCTTGTCTTACAAAGGTTTTTTTTAAAAATCCTGACGTAGAAAAGTGGCTTGGTTAAAGGCAAATGACCCGTTGCGGGTCAGAGTACATCCTCACAGAAGGGAAGCTGTGTCCAGGTACGAAAGAAGGTGGGTAGGTAATCTCTGAGGCTGGACACAGGGGTTTTGAGAAGCAGTTTGCTAAAGGCAAACTCACTCATACTCTAAACCCATCAAAGTAAGGAGACCTCTCCCAGAAGGTGTAGGGTGGGTGCATGATCCAGGTGTAAAAAGGAAGATAGGACCATAGCAGAAAATCTAATTAAACCGTCTGTGTTGGTGCTCACTTCAGAGACTTCTAAGTGGTGTCTTTCTTCACAGGGCAGTAGTCTGAGGAACCAGTTCCAGTTCAACCTGGAGCATCTGCGGAACAAAATCAGTAGAATAATTGTTAGGAGCAGCCGGTCTTCACCCCAGTGATTTAAAGGAGCCCAGATATGAAATTTCTCAGCTGGCCAGCCTTAAAACCAGTGGGATGGAAGTGGCAAATAGGGCAGCGGTTCTTAAGAAGGGCCCGTGAGCCAGTAAATCTGTGCACATCCAAAAGCTCCTGGTGGAGCATCGTGATTCCCAGCCGGCTCTCCAGATACAGGCTCTTGGCCATCCACTTCTGGAGAGGGAGTTGGATGGAGTCAGTGAAACGCGTGGATGATGGTGATACAGCCCCAGAAAGAGGACCCTTATCAAAGGCTGTTGAGAAGAAGCTCTTGTGGGGTAACGGGGAGGGGTTCTGTCATCAATTAATCGCTGTTCAACGATAAGAAATAGAGATGAGGGAAGAATGGCCAGTTCCAGCTTTCTGTCTCTGCACTGCTGGGTCCTGGGCTGTTCGATGTATTCACACGTGAAATAAGAGGGGAGATGAGTTACAAATGTAGGAAGCTGATAACACAAAATCAGTTCAGTGAGTTAAAAGGTAAAAAGATGCTGTGATGCTACATGGGCAGGCAGTGTGTGAGCAAACACAGCGTTAGTGTGGTGATTGATGGCCCAAGTTACACGCAAATCTTGACGAGCTTCAAGTTGGCTTTTACATCCCGGGGAAGGTGCCAGAGCCCTCGTGGAAATGCTCAATAAACGGGGAAAACTTATGTTCGTGATGGAAAGTGCAAGCTCTCCAGGCAGCAGCTCGGTGTAGGTGCTGGAGAAGTTACTGCTGCCCTTTACACTTGTCTTCACGCCTTCGGGACAAGAAGTATCTTCCTTGTTAAGAACCAAACGGAACTGTGATGGGTAAAGTGAGGCCTAAACTGTGAAGGTCGAGGTGTGGAATTTCTTCCAAAATAAAAATTCTATCCAATGGGTGTAGTGACAATGAGAGGGGAAAGGTGGGCACAGGGGGATGCCCTTTGGGGGCGTAACAACTAACGGAAGCTCCAGCTGGAGCTGTGAATGGGAGGGAGCCGAGGGCCAGCAGAGCATCCTGCCGGCTAAGCCACGGCACTGGGATGGAAGCCACGTGCCCAGAACTCCTGGTACAGCTCAGGCAAACCCCCGGGAAGGACGGGCAAGTGGAGAGAGCTGCGGGTGTATCACAGAAGGGGTGCACACACCAACAACAGCCACTGGGATCAACCCAAAGAGCATCCTTTCCCACGTCTGGTCCTCACGATGGTCCTGGCAGTTCACAGAATCCCAGAATCCCGGAGTGATGTGGGGTTGGCAGGGACCTCTGGAGAGCACCCAGTCCAAGCCCCTGCCAGAGCAGGGGCACCCACAGCAGGTCCCACAGGAACGTCTCCAGGGGGGTTGGAATGTCTCCAGAGAAGGAGACTCCACCACCTCTCTGGGCAGCCTCTGCCAGGCCTCTGCCACCCTCACACCAAACAAGCTCCTCCTCATGGTGTTCACATGGAGCTTCCCCTGGTCCAGTTTGTGCCCGGTCCCTCTTGTCCTGTCCCTGGNGGAGAGCGAGACGTGAGCATTCCGTGAATTCACACGACGACACCATATTTTTCCTGTCTGTTCCTTTGGTATGATTTCCAACACTCCCTGTGTCCGTCTTGTGACCCCGAGAACTGAGCTGAAATTTCCCAAGACCCACAGAAGTTCCCCAGTTCGTCCCGGATAGGGAAGGTGGGAGATCAGAGCACAGAGCAGAGGGTTCCAGTTGAAATTCCAGATGAGTTATTAATATTTCCTCTTGGTTTTTCTGTTACTGAGGTTCAGAGCAGAAGTAGAACTAATTTTGGCTAAGAGAGGGAAAAAAAACCCCAACAAACTCAGTAAGTGCTGCAGCCCAGGTGGCAGCGGTGGGACAGGCACTCGGTCACCGCTGTCTGGATTTTTCCCTTGAGATTAAGGCAAGAAACAATTCTTGCTGGATATTGGAATATTGTTTCAGTTTAACTGGTCTACCAAAGGGAAGGTGATTCCCTTTGTGGTGTAGAAGCAGCCATATCCCTGCAGGAGTGGTTTGTATCGATCTTGGGGTTGACTTGGATGTAAAGTTCCGGAAAGCAGCAGACCTAGTGGAATTCTTAAACACAGGAATTCTGTTGGGTTTGTGTCTGATGGAACGGCACCGTTTTTATTTGGAAGGTGAAGGCGCTGCTTAAAGAACAAATGTCATTTACAGCAGGACTGTTGTGTAGGGTTTTTAACGTTCATTGAATTGACCGGTTTTTAGGTACAAAGCACATTTTCTTTTGACTTTTGGGAAGAAAAAAAAAAAGATAATGAGCTCTGCTTGTAGAGGGAAATTGCTCGAATGGTAAGGGATGGGGTTTGTTTTTAATCTGTCTCACTTGCTAACGAACCAAATCTGCATCAGGAAACAGGGGTACGAGCTGGCGCTGGAGGGAAGGTGGGTGTCTGCTCAGAGCTGCTGAACCAGCCGAGCCCCCTCAGGGGTAATTAAACAATTAGCGGGGTAAGAGTAAATCATGGTTTCAAAATACAGCCCAGCTGCCTTCCGACTCTGGAATCATATAGATCATTGAACCTGTGAAAGTGGGGCTGAGGTTCAGGGCTGGGCTGGATTTCCCAGCACCAACGAGCTGCTTCTCTCATTGTGGTAACCTCTGGGTGATGCGTCAACCTGATGAACTTCAGTAAAGGCAAGCGCAGGGTGCTGCCCCTGGGGAGGAGTAACCCCCTGTACCAGGACAGGTTGGGGGGGACCTGCTGGAGAGCAGCTCTGGGGAGAAAGACCGGGGAGTCCTGGTGGACACCAGGATGCCCAGGAGCCAGCAATGGGCCCTGGTGGCCAAGAAGGCCAATGGCATCCTGGGGGGCATCAGGAAGAGCGTGGCCAGCAGGTGGAGGGAGGTCATCCTGCCCCTCTGCTCTGCCCTGGGGAGGCCACATCTGGAGCACTGGGACCAGTTGTGGGCTCCCCAGTTCCAGAAGGCCAGGGAACTGGTGGAGAGGGCACAGCAAAGGGCTCCCAAGATGGTGAGGGGACTAGAAGATCTCTCTGCTGAGGAAAGGCTGAGGGACTTGGGTCTGTTACGTGTGGAGAAGAGCAGAGTGAGGGGGGATCTGATCAACGCCTCTAAATCCTTCCAGGGTGGGTGTCAGGAGGATGGGGCCAGGCTTTTCCCAGTGGTGCCCAGGGACAGGACAAGAGGGACCGGGCACAAACTGGACCAGGGGAAGCTCCATGTGACCATGAGGAGGAACTTGTTTGGTGTGAGGGTGGCAGAGGCCTGGCAGAGGCTGCCCAGAGAGGTGGTGGAGTCTCCTTCTCTGGAGACATTCCAACCCCCCTGGAGAGGTTCCTGTGGGACCTGCTGTGGGTGCCCCTGCTCTGGCAGGGGCTTGGACTGGGTGCTCTCCAGAGGTCCCTGCCAACCCCACATCACTCTGGGATTCTCTGAGTCTATGGTGGTGAGGGCTTTGTCGAAGGAGTTCTTTTAAGCCCTTTTTATCCATGGACAGCAGCTGGAATATGGAATTTCGACACTAAGCTGACAATGAAACGCTGAAGTCAGGTTTTAAAAAATCAAAGAATAGCGAGATGAGTATCATTGTTGTGGTGTGTGTGGATGGGAGACCCTGTGCCCTGCTCAGCCCCTCCACGGCCTGGGAAACAGAGAGGGGGAGTTGGGGCTGGCAGGGTCCTGCCGGGAGCGGGGCACGGACAAACCCGGTCTTCACAAAACCAGCAGTCCCCAAAAAGCAATTTTTTGTGTGTATTGACTTTTTTTCATCTGTATTGTTTTGTACATATATGCTTTGATATTTGAGACTTTGTCTAGTTATAATATTCATTATAAACACGTTACTGCTTTTTCTGAGCATAAATGTGCTGGGTTTCTAAAAACACCACCTGGAAGAGCAAGAAAGGAAAATAAAGGATTTCATTAGCTGTCAGATATTATCCCATATTCTGATTTAAGTGAGCAAAATTATCTGAACCGGTGGCTTGGTTTGAGGTAAAACAGAACCAACTTCCTGTTCAGTAATTGTACCTCTTAGCTAGCCCTCTTCTAACTCTCTGAGATTAACATTTTTCTGAAAAACAAGTTAATTTTACAGAATATTGTAGGCATGACTGAAAAACTGAAACTCAGACGGTTGGCTATGAATTGCTTGCTCTTGTACAGAGTGTGTGCTCATCTGTTAGGAGTGGGGTGTTAGATCTGACGCTCTGTCTCTAAATTCTAGTCCTCTGGATTTAAAAACAATAAAAAGGGATGCTCATTTTTAATTGAGCCGCAGCAATGGAGTGAATGATTTTTCAGAAACGTTACAGAAATCTGCTAAAATATGCATTCTTCCAATCAGCCTTCAGTTTTTGGGGGCTTAATTTTAGTTGTGCAACTAGATTTATGTGAAAGGATTTGAAGAGGCTGTAAGTGTGTTGGGGCTGATGAAGCCTCACTGTCAATAATGGGAATTTGCAGGCAGGCGAGGTGCGCTATTCTCCCGTTAAAAACCCGCATGACGTGCTGCAGGACACAGTGTGCCACTAATAGGGGGGCCCTTGTCTCTCCCATGATTCAGCCTCCAGGAAGGACGATCCTCCTGCTCGTTAGAATTTTAATAAGGGCGGATTTTCTTGAGAGTTTTCATTTCACCCTCAGTCGCTGCGGTTCTGTCCCCGCAGATACCCCAACACCGCCTGCGAGCTGCTCACCTCCGATGTGCCGCAGATCAACGACAAGCTGGGAGGGGATGAGACCCTGCTCAACATCCTCTACGACTTCTTGGATCACGAGCCCCCCCTCAACCCTTTGCTTGCCAGTTTCTTCAGTAAGACTATTGGGAATCTCATTGCAAGAAAAACGGAACAGGTAGTGATTAGATTCGTCCTGACGCGTAAGCACGAACGAGCGCGCGAACCTCGTGTTGTGTGGCAGTAGCATCACTACCCTCCTCCTCCCGCTGTATTCCTAGAACTGAAAAAGAGCTCTTTTAAGGTTGAAATTGAAATGTAGGCTCGGAAAAATTCTTGGGGCTCCCTCAGCTGGGGGAGGTGCGGGCTGGTTTGGACACCTCCATGGGGTTTCGGGTTCAGACCTGCCGTAGCTGGGATGTTCCTCTGCCACAGCCAAAGCTTTAGTTTTCATACGACCCTTTGGTCCTCACCCCGAATCATCTGGTGACACAAACAGCACCTCGGTCTCCTGCTATAATGGGTGCTGGGAACACCAGCTGAGCGGTGGTTTAGGAATACACGTGTTCCAATTCAAAATTGATTTTGTGAATAAGGCTGTCAGAGAGCCGTAGTGGAGTGAGAAATTCTCCAGCTTCACCAGCTTCTCAACGCTCTTATTTCTGTGGGTTTGGGTTTCTTTGTGGCACAGAGGAAGGGAAAAATAGCTAAAAAGATTTGAGTATTGCCTTGAAACGGGAATGTTACTCTCTCGCTCTCTGGAGGTTTTCTCAGCCCAATTACACCAAAACGGGCTGGTTGAGACCAGAAGGTGAAGCTCTGTGTGCCCTGTCTGGGGGTGTTCCAGCAATTCATGATGATGCTTTTGTTTTTAGGTGATTGCGTTTTTAAGGAAAAAAGAGAAATTTATTAGCCTGGTGCTAAAGCACATAGATACGTCAGCGATGATGGACCTCCTGCTCCGGCTGATCAGCTGCGTGGAGCCCGCGACTCTACGGCAGGAAGTGCTGAATGTGAGAATCTGCTGCTTTCTTTTTCTTTACAAGATGGGGAAGGAGGGGGTTGGGTTGGTTTGCGTCTTAAAGAAGTAGTATTCTTTTTCTGTCATTTATTGTGAGAGTGGATCCACTCTTCTGAAAACTATTTTTCCGAGTGCTGGAGCCTGCAGGGGGGTTGCTGCGGGTCCTCCAGCCTGTTTGTGGCTCGCCCGGCAGAGCACTGCTCCCATCCCTGGCCAGGGAGGCTTTTCAACTCATTTTTCCACGTAGCAACCACTGTTTACTCCTGCTGGTTTTGCTGTTGAGCTTCGACAAAAAGGACATTTGTAACCTTTCCCAGTGTTCAGAATTTCAGCCTGATCATTTGGGACAGTAATTTGTTTAATTCCTCGCCATGTGTGTGCCTTTTGGAGATGCTATCTCGTGCCTCCTCCTTCCCCCTCCTCTTTAATAGCCAGCCTTATAGAATAGCCCGTTGGGACGCTTTGCTTTACAGGTAGGACGAGTTCTTCTCCCCTTGTAGCCTGCTCTGGGTGAGGCTGCCTCAGCCCCCTTCAGTGGGCAGATGTGTGGGATCGGAGGGAAAAAAACCTACTTGAGCTCTCTGTGAGTAAGGCAGAGAGCAGTGTGCGGTACGGAAAGCTCTGCTGGGGTCACTGGAGCCCACGGCAGGATTTGTGTGTTTGACAACCCGGGATAGATCATAGAATCCCAGAGTGATGTGGGGTTGGCAGGGACCTCTGGAGAGCACCCAGTCCAAGCCCCTGCCAGAGCAGGGGCACCCACAGCAGGTCCCACAGGAACGTCTCCAGGGGGGTTGGAATGTCTCCAGAGAAGGAGACTCCACCACCTCTCTGGGCAGCCTCTGCCAGGCCTCTGCCACCCTCACACCAAACAAGCTCCTCCTCATGGTGTTGAGATGGAGCTTCCCCTGGTCCAGTTTGTGCCCGTTCCCCCTTGTCCTGGTGCAGGGGGTTATTTCTCCCCAGGGGCAGGAGCTGACACCTGCTCTTGTTGAATTTCATCAGGTTCCTCTCTGCTCAACTCTCCAGCCTGTCCAGGTCTCCTTACCCACTCTTCTCCCCCTTCTAACTGCGGGGATGTGGAAAGGTGATCCATCACGGGGTGTATTGATGGTAACCATGAGGCCATGGCAACCCTTACAGAACGGCAGAGCGGTGTCCGGCTGTCTCCTGACCTGGCTCTGAGCTGAGCTTTGTTTGTGTGCCATTAATTAACTTCCTATGTATTTGTGACAGCATAAGCCCCTGTGTGTTATCATCTTCCATTGAACAGTTTCCAGTTAAACTGGAATTTGTTCCAGCAATTAAACTTGGTATTTTAAGGTTTCCCTAGTACTGGTGCTCTGCTATGGGATGGTATCTAAGGAGGCCTGACATTACATCAGGGCCTCCAGGCCACACTCCAGCTACTTCCCAAGTAGAATATGAATGTCATCTGAACAACAAAATGCCTTCTAACTTGTGCTTGTGTCACTTAGCAAAAGCTAAAAACTTTGCCATGCAAGTAAAGTTTAGAAAGCAGCATTTTTCACTGGAAAGCGTGGCCATGGAGGTCACATCACTTCGGGGCGTGAAAAAGCCCTTTTACCACTGGACATTGCTGTGCCGGCAAAATCCCTCTGGGAACTTCAGTTGGGTCATTCTGTGTGTCTTGCTGTCTGGGAAGGTAGTGTTTCACAGCCTCAGATTTATGAAGATGAAGCTAAACAAAGTCATATTCTGTATCACAAGTCCCACAGCACCTCTCCTGAGGGGTTTGGTGTCCACGTTGTCACTGTGCCCGGTATGTCGGAGACTCCCTGATAATTGCACAAGAGTGGAATTCTGTGGCCTTCCCTTTTGGAGACCCTGGGATAGCGGGGCAGTGCTCCTGGTTCCCTTCTCTGCTCTGTTTTCTGCTCAATGGACCTTCTAAAGGCTGTGGTTGAAGTTGGCCCGTGTACCCCTTGCTCAGATGGTGTTAGCCGGGGCGGAGGCTCTTGCTCCCAGCGCCGCATGAAGCTGGGCCAGCAGTTCCCCGAGGGCCATAAGTTGGCATTGCCACAGACATAGGCCATCCTGCTGGCACTTTCTTCTTCCAGCTCCTCTTGGATCTTGTCCAGCTGAAGCATCCGTGTGGTTGTAAGGTGACACGGGCTGGGGAACTGATCCAACTGGAAACACCTCTCCTCTGGTTGTATTTTCTGCCAGGGTTGTTTTCAGCCAGCTCAATTCCTTCATTTGGTTTTTGCTTGATTTGGTTTTTTGCTTGGTCGGGTTCCTCTGCCCAGCTCTCCAGCCTGTGCTAATGAAGCACAAACTTTACTGTGGCTGATTAGGAAATCCAAGCCAAAGTCACGCTGTTATTAGGTGTATTTTCAGCAGGTTTAAGAAATCTAGGTGTTGTTGAAGTCCTAATATAACAGACTTTCTTAAGCATTGACTCTGTGAGACCTCAGAGATTCATTCCTCGCATAAAGCAGGTTGGAAGGCCCCCAAGAAGGTCCAACTGCCTCTTTGAGCAGGTCCATTAAGGAGATTGCCCAAAGCTTTATCCAGGGTTTTAAGTATCTCCAGGCTTGGAGAACCTGTCTGGGGCCTCTTCCAGTGTTTGAATACCCTCAAGTGGAGATATATTTTTTTTTGCCCTAATACCCAGTTGGAATTTCCCTTGTTGCATCTTTATGTCTCTTGTCCCATCATGTCACGTCCAAGAGCAGCCTGGCTCCATTGTCTCTCCCCAGTCCACTGAGCAGTTGCAGACCACAGTAGGGTCTCCCCTTCACCTTCTCCCCGGGACAAGCAAACCCAGCTCTTGACTTCTTGTCCAACCTCAGGTGCTCCAGCCCCAACCATCTCGGGGCCTCCATGGGACCTGCTGCCCTATTGCAGTGTCTGTCCTGTGCTGATGAGCCCCAGCCTGACTCAGTATCTTGATGGGTCTCACTGGTGATGAATGGAGGGGAGCAATCCCCGCTCTCACACTGCTGGCTGCCCTCGGGCCGTCAGGGGTACAGCGCTGACTCCTGGGGTGATGGATCCGCTCAGGGCCCTCTGGGCCTTCTCTGTGAGCTCTTCCTGGCCCCCGACTCCCACCCGTTACTCCATCCCCTGGGCAGGACTTGGCATTTTGTCTTCCTTGAACTTCTGGGGTTCCTCCTGAGACAGTTCTCCAGCTTCTCTAGGTTCCTCCCCTCCTGCGTATCAACTGCTGCCCCCCAATGTGGTGTTGTTCACAAGCTTTGGGTTTTTTCCCATTTTCCATGTTTTTAATAAAAGCACTTCAAAGGACTGGTTGCCAGTATTGACCTTCTTTTTTTGTTTACTGGTGACCTCTGCTGTAAGGCCTGTGTGGTCCTTGAGCCTTGTAGCAGGTTATGTGGGAGGGAAGTCATCACAGAGAAAGGTAAGAGTTAGTACTTGGACAGAAAGGTCCATCCCAATGTGCAGAAAGTCAAGCAGGCGTGGGAGAAAGTCTGTATGAGGAAAAGGGGCTTTCCTGCCTGAGCACATGCAGCCACAGGAAGCGCTGAGATGGCGGAGGGATGGAGCACCCAGTGAGAGGTGGTGAGAGATGGTGGAGCAGGGATGGAGCACCCAGTGAGAGGTGGTGAGAGATGGTGGAGCAGGGATGGATATTGTCAGGAAAGCTGAAGCTCAGACAGAGTTGAACCTGGCAAAGGACGTGTCCATCAGCGCAGGGACTGATCCAGGGCTTCACTGTAGCAGGGCCGTGGTGCACCTGAGATATCCTGTGGCAGTGGCATCAGTTGCACTCATGGCGTCAGGAGGAAAGAGTGCTGGTCCAGGGGCTGGATGAGCCTCGGTGGTCTCCCCATGAGCTGGGGGAGCCTGAGCTGCTGGCGAGCAGCGTTCCGTGGACAAACAGCAAATCCAGCTGGTGCCTGGGTTCTGGGAAGGGAGTCTCCGGCCACCCTCATCTGCGGCTTCCTCTTCCGTTGGTGAGGGTTGGGCTCAGGTGGCTCTGATGGCTCCCATGAGGAAAACTGTTCCTCCTCACCTGTTACCACCAAGCCATCCTGCCTGTTCTGTGGGTCCACATCTCCTGGTGGAGAAAGCTTTTCCCATGTTGCCAGCTTCCACTCTTGCCACTCCTGACCTGGGAGTCTCCGTCCTCTTAGTTCCTGTGTAGGCCCTGGCTGTTCCTTCTTCCGTGCAAAATTAGGGTCTGGGAAACGCTGACCATTTCCATTGTCTCTGCAGGAAAACCCTGCTGAAATTCTGTTCATCCAGAATCTAATAACGCTGGGAGGGCTGGAGCCCCTCTGCTGGGAGGGGGGGCTGAGAGAGATGGGGGGTTCAGCCTGGAGAAGAGAAGGCTCCGGGGAGACCTTGGAGCCCCTTCCAGTCCCTCAAGGAGGGGGCTCCAGGAAAGCTGGGGAGGGACTCTGGATGAGGGAGGGGAGCCCTAGGAGGAGGGGGAAGGGTTTGACCCTGAAAGAGGGGAGATGGAGCTGAGATGTGGGGAAGAACTTGTTTGCTGGGAGGGTGGTGAGAGCCTGGCCCAGGTAGGCCAGAGAAGCTGTGGCTGCCCCATCCCTGGAGGGGTTCAAGGCCAGGTTGGAGGGGGCTTGGAGCAACCTGGGCTGGTGGGAGGTGTCCCTGCCCAGGGCAGGGGATGGCACTGGGGCGGCTTTAAGGTCCCTTCCCACCCAAACCATTCTATGATTCTATAATATTACATTTCCTTTTTCACCTCCACCCATGACTGCCATCACCTGGCAGCACAGCGCCTTGATGACAGTGCATCTGCTGTGGGTGAGGGATATCGTCTCCAGCAAGGCACTTGTGAGGGACATATCTCCAGCAAGGCGTTCCCAGCAGCCTGGGACACAGTTGACCATGCCTTTTCCCAGGAGCTCCAGTTGGGTTGAGGCCTCCTGGGTGCCAGATTTAGTTGCCCCAGCTGGTGGTGGGGACCATGCCTTCTTGCATGTCCCACCACGGTTGCAGTGTTCCTGCAGTCCCATGCAGCCTCGGGCAGCACCTCCACACCCTCATTAACCACCGAGTCCCGGTTTGCCCGGACCAGTTTGCCATGTCCCACTGGTTGTGGGTGCCTGAGCGTACGTGGTGCAGGTGCTCCCCAGCAGCAGTTGGGCACAAGCCCAATGCTCCCCAATCAGGAGCCGGATTTGTTTGGAGACAGCAAAGAGCTCCTGCATCCACTACCTCCCTCTTGGCAGCCCCACATTGTCCTGTCCTCTTTTTCCTGGGAATAGGATTGGGGATGGAGTGCACCCTCAGTCAGTTTGCAGAGGACACCAAGTTGGGTGGGATGTTGATCTGCAGGAGGGCTCTGCAGAGGGATCTGGCCAGGCTGGCTGGATGGGTTGAGGCCAATGGTGTGAGGTTCACCAAGGCCAAGTGCTGGGTCCTGCTCTTGGGTCATCCCAACCCCATAGACGCTCCAGGCTGGGGGGAGAGGGGCTGGAAAAGGGCCTGGGGGTGTTGGTTGACAGTGACTGAACATGAGCCAGCAGTGTGCCCAGGTGGCCAAGAACTCAACAGCACCCTGGCCTGTGTCAGGACCAGTGTGGCCAGCAGGACTGGGGCAGTCACCGTCCCCCTGGACTGGGCACTGGTGAGGCCCCACCTCAAGGGCTGGGTCCAGTTTTGGGCCCCTCCTGACAG
>VXAK01025091.1:59429-110935 GCA_013399435.1 Arenaria interpres
AAGCCGGGCAGACGTGGTGCTGAGGGACACGGGTCAGGGGTGGGTTTGGCAGTGCTGGGTCCATGGTTGGACTCCATGGTCTGAAAGGTCCCTTCCAACCTGGACAATTCTGTGATTTAATAATCCAAGTTGCACAGATGTGCAGGTTCTCTGTCTGTGAATTCCTTACAGGTGTGTCACTCACAGTGAGAGTAACACGCTGCCGAGGTCCCCGTGGGCAGAGGCTGTGGTTCAGGTGTGACTTTGGGCAGGGGGTGCCGAGGGTCCCGCTGTCCTGCTTCAGCCCAGGCGGGTGAGTCCTGCAGGGGCCACCGCTGTCATTTGAGGAGTCGGTCGCAGAATATTCCTTCTCTTGTGAACGTCCATCTCTTCAACAGCAGCCTCACGCCGGAGGAATGAATCTCTTCCGTGTTTGTCAGGGGCTTCTTCATTCACCACCTCTTGGTATTGCTCTTCCGATTTTAACAGATTATTGCAGTTGTTGTTTTTTTTCCTTTTTAATTCCATTTTGTGTGGCCCCCAGTTCAGGGAATGATCACGCTTCTGTCCCTCAGTGCTTCTCCCTGTGGCCACCAGCCCCCCCCAGGCCCCACTATCCTGGCAGCCCAGGCAAAAAGAGCAAACCTTCTCCTTCCTTACCGTGTAACTCCCATTTTTAATTAATCGGGCCCGGTGTGGGGCTTGGGGGAGGCCACTGGGACAGAATGGATGGGCATTACACTGGATGGGCTTTAAGGTCCCATCCAACCCGAACCATTCTGTGATTCTATGCTGAGAAAAGATGCTCATAGAATATATCATCAAAGAGGGAACAGACACTTGCTTTGTGGATGGAATGAAGAGAGCAATGTATTAGGACAGAGCAAGGATCAACTCTGCTCTGATGGTCAGGAGAAGGTGGTCCAGGAGTTTAATTTTGATGCTGGGAAACTAGAAACCAGTGAAAGAATCTGAAGAGATGGGCTGGTAGAGAGACTGGGGAGGAAAAATGTCCTGGGAGCCCAGTTTTTTTGAACTTTTGGATAAACTGAATGTCAGGAAGAAGAAATTACAGAATCCAGATCTGAAAACAGGGTCTTGAAAAACATGGGCACTTGGTTTCCCAGCTGTAGGAATTTTGGGGTACGATTTTGGACAACTTTAGTATTCTTGCATTACTAGGGGACATCATAAAAGAGACAGAGTCAGACACTTCAGACTTAGTAGGAAAACAGCAGCGTTATTCATGGGAAAAGTCTCTAAAAATGGTGATCTGGAATTTTTAAGTCAGACACACATCATACTCAGCATGGAGCCGCAGAGAGCGGGAGATCTGCAGGAAGGTTATTAGAGCAAGGGTGGTGAAGAGTCCGTGTAAGGGTTATAGTTGAATTCATGGGAATAGGTAAGACAAAGATGAGCATTCGGGGGGAAGATGCGCATGGATCCTTACAGGGAGGTGGGAGGCAGGAGACTGCTCATTTTCTCCATGACTCATCTGGGGAGCGATGGGAGATTGCAGGATCATTGCGGGAACCTCCAAAGTCTTTTTCCTTGTAATTAACGTTTTGGTCAGTCCTTTCAAAAGCATTGGTTGGCCTGATTTGACTGATGAGCGTGATTGATGTTAGACGTGGAGCCGTTGGGCTGGGCTGGAGGGGGTAGGGGTGGGAGTGGACGTGGTTGGGTGGAAGTGAGAAGCTGAGCTTGCGGATGGAGCCGGAGGGGAGGACCCGGAGGTGTGATTTGCAGATGATGTCCTTGGTTTGCATGTGGTCAGGAAAGGGAGATAAAGCGATAGCGTGCGCTAGGAAAAGGAAGTCGTCTGGAGTCGGCATCGAGCACGGGGATGGGGTGCAACAGCAGCGTTGTTGTGTCACCTCAAAACCTGAGAAACCACTTGGTGTAAACAGGGGTGAGAGCATAAGAACAGGAAATGGAGGGAAGAAAACATGTGGGTAATTATGCTGATGCTGCTTCAGGTGGGGTAGTGTTTATGGCTGATCTATTCCACATTTTCCAGAGGTATTTGGATTTGTGGTTCCATGGACAGGGTGTACGTCCTGGTGCAGATTAAACCACATCTCTCTGTGCTGGGGGGAGTTTGCAAATCACCCGGGGCTTTGATTAGGAGTCAGAAGGAAAGGGCTTTCCCTTCTTGAAGAGCCTGGGCTATGCAAAGCTTTGCCAAAATCCTCTTGTTTTGAATTCTCTGATACCAGACAAGGACTTTCTTTTCCCCTCCTTTCCCTCCAGTGGCTTAATGAAGCAAAGATTATCCAGAGACTCGTGGAGCTCATCCATTCAAGCCAAGACGAGGACGTGAGTATGATGGGACTGAGTTTGGTCTTTGTGGGCAGTGGGTCCTGTAAGGTCCAGAAGAACCTCTCCTCTCTTCCATAGTGCCCAGGTGACTTTTGGAAGGAGATAATCTGGCAACGAGAGGACAGGATGTCCATCCAAGCTCAATTCTGAAATGTTTTCTTGTATTTTGGTTTATTTTACTGCCAATTTCTTAGTTCGTTCTGCTGCTGCATCAGTTTGTCTCAATAGCTACAGCCAGTGGTAACTAATTTGGTTTTAAGTAGGAACCTGCTATTTGAAACAGGCTGTTGAAAAACTTTTACGATTAATTACTGTAACTTTCAATTCTTTTTAGACTGTAAGTAAGTAGGTATTCCGTTATAAAATCTACAAGATGCAGTTCTGCGAGCCCATGAGAAAGACTTGCTGAGTATTAAATTATATTTTGTTTTTTCTTTTTTTCCCTCCTTTCAATGATTTTTAGAAAACACCCGAGCCAGGAGCTGTAGGTCTGGATTTGAGTTTCCTACAGTGTTGTTTCTCATTTGGGTGCTGACTGCCCTCCCCGATGCTGAGGGACACTGATCCCCTGCTGCCCAGCTCCGGCTGAGATGGGGCTGGGGGCCCTGGTTAATGGGTTCCTGCCAGCACCGGCATCCAAAGCCAACGGGAGGGATTCCTTTGGTGTGGTGTTAATGCTGACAGTGCGATTCCCTCATCCCATCACAGCAAAAATTGCCCCTTCTGAGAGGAAAAACTGGGCAGTAAGACACTGATTTGTGTGCCCTCGGCCATGCTGGCTGATGGGTGAAAGCTAAATTCCAGCGTGAGACCTTACACACACAGAGAGGCTTTGACATAGCCAGAGTGAGACGATTAAGTTATCAAAATAGTACTTTGGAGCTTTTTAATACATAGTAATTAAATTGTAAAGGGTTTTATCAAGCCATTTATATTTCTTTGTGCAGAAAGACCTCCTGAGTAGTGAGAAGAAGGAATGAAATGCTTGGAAATTGGAATGTATTGGAAATGTGCAAGTTAACACACTTGGGCAGGAAGATAAAAAAAGAATCCTCACTTTCTGAAATCTTAAACTGCGTGTAATTGTTACGTTCAGGAAGACCTCCTCTTTGATTCTAAAATCTGTTAGTAGTCCGCAGATGAATAATCTAGAGCATGGCAGCGCTTGTTCTGAAAAATGGATTTATTCAGTTTCTTGCATCCCCAGCTACGTCCCATGTCCTCTGACAGCCAGGACCAGCCCCGTTAAGCCATTAGCACTGAAACCTTCCCTGTGTCCTTGTTTCCAGAGGCAATCAAACGCTTCCCAGACCCTGTGTGATATCATCAGGTTGAGCAGAGACCAGAGCAATCAACTCCAGGACATACCTGAGCCTGATCCACTTCTCACAGCACTGGAATCGTAAGTACTGGCCAGAGGACTCTTGTGGAGCTAATTGCTGCTGATACTGTCACTGCTGATGGCTCCCTGGGGACACGAACTGCAATGAGTGGTCTTAAGCTTTCGCTTAACTCTTGGCACTTGTGCCAACCATTCAGTATTGCTTTTCAATTTCAGTAGCATCATTTCAGCGCTTCTGGTGAGATTTCTGGGTTTTGTAGCCCTCCCCGAAGGCAGGAGATGGGGGTTGGTGATCCCCAGAGTTCACATCCTGATTCAGGACAAGGCAACACCAGTGAGTGTGTTAAACGTTCACAGGGTATCGTAGAATCATAGAATGGTTTGGGTTGAAGGGAGCTTAAAGCCCCCCCAGGACCCCCCCCTGCCCTGGGCAGGGACACCTCCCACCAGCCCAGGTTGCTCCAAGCCCCCTCCAACCTGGCCTTGAACCCCTCCAGGGATGGGGCAGCCACAGCTTCTCTGGGCAACCTGGTTTGGAGGAAGGTGAATTGCGGTGGCAGTAGTTGAGGGAAGTCCCACAAAGGCAAATCTTAAAATTCCTGTTGGTGGTGGTGTTCCATGGTGCCAAGTGTGAGTTCAGGTGCAAGGTTTCACTCAAACGGTGGCTGTTATTCCTGCCAGTAAACACGTTGCACCATGGATTTCAGATCATCAAGTTGCTGTTGATCAAAACGAGGAAGAAAATGCTGTGATGAGCAGGGGTTTCTCACCACAGTAGCTCACGCGTCCCCATGGACGTTGCTTTGGGTGGGGGCATCACCAGCTTCCCCCCAGCCTTTGCCGAGGTCTCACACTCCCTGTCTCTGGCACACGCTGGTTTGGCTCCTGAGTCATTTGAGGAGTTGAAGAGTTTGTAAGTTGTGTGAAGTTCCCCAGAGATCGGGCGATGCTGGGACACTGCCTCATACATCTCACCAGAGACTGTCTGCCCCTTCCTGCGACCGAATCATTCATCTCCCTGCTTTTAGTCTCCAAATGTGGGAGAGCCCTGACAGAGTCAGCCCGCGTGCTTCAAATCCCTCCCGAGCGCTCCCTCCTTGTTCCAAGTCACTCCTCTTTGTGGCCAGACGGTGACAATTCAGATCTTTCCTCTCTCCACACCGTCCCCGTGGTCCCTAAAACATCAGAGTTGCCGTCAGCTCCTTTTTCCTCAAAGCCCCGTCACCTGGGACCATTGTGAGCTTGCCTCGTGTCTTGGAATCATTGCATGGTGCTTTAATTAGAGCAAACATCTCACAACACAGATACATAATTGGTTTCATCCTTTCCTGCCTTCTGATTGATGAACTTTGCAGGGAGAATTTGTAAATAGAGATCTTAGTGTCTTATTAGGCTTGGTAGTTTGGCCGGAAAAAGGAGAAAAGCTGTTTTCAAGTGTTTTGTTATGTTTGCACCTGAACTTGTGTCAGTTACTGAAGGTGGTGTGTCACTGAAATGGTTGTGGGGAGGGGGATCTAGGGAACTCCTGCACGTGGAGACTGTTGGGGGGTGTTGGATTGTTGGAAAGCTGTAGTCTAGTAATGGAACGGTACCAGTGACCAGTCGGCAGAGCAGCGTTTGCTGTGTTTCAGGTGTTTGAGTCCCATTTGAGAAGAGGGGTGCTCCTGGCGGAAGGTGGTGAGGCCCTGTGTGTCTCAGACCCCGTGGTTGTGTACCTGGCCTTGAGTCAAAGCTGGAAGAACGTTTTTCATGTGAAGTTGGTTTTTGTCTAAATCCAGAGCTAATTTCAAGGCCAGGTTGGATGGGGCTTGGAGGAACCTGGTCTGGTGGGAGGTGTCTCTGCCCAGGGCAGGGGGTTGGAGCTCAATGATCTTTAAGGTCCCTTCCCACACAAACCGTTCTGTGATTCTATTCTATGGTTCTAATTTCTCTAGTATAACTGAGGGGGGAAGTTGATGAGAAACGTGCACACACAGGGTATTTGTATTAGGACCCATTTCCCAAATAATGTTAACTATGAGTTGTGTTACCAGAAAATGTTGTTTTTTTCAAGTTCAGTCTATTCCCTCTGCGTTGCTCCTTTGCTCTTTATAATGTAGCTTTAAATGACTCATGTCAGCATCTTTACTACTTCCTGGATCTGCTTCAAACCTAAAAACATCTACTGGAGATTCAATATGAGATTAAAACAAAAACAAAAAAGGCTATTTTAGGCCTGGTTGTTTCACCTGGGAACCTTTCATGGGGGTGGTGGTCACGGTGGTGGCCCATGAAGAACGTGGTACTTTCAGACTTTTTCCATCATTTTCGACTTTCTCGGGAGTTTTGGGGTGGGATGCGGAACCCTGCTGTGTGTGGGGCAGGAGGTGGCTGCCCCTGGTCTTTCCCAGAGCCACTGTGACACCAGCAGGAGAATTTAAGCAAGTTTCCCCGATTATACAAAGAATTAGGCAAAGCTGCAGTTTGAAGCTGGGCTCGTCTGTCGCTCGGAAGGTCCCTCCCTGCTCATCTCTCTCTGTGCACATCTCAAGCGCTACCTCTGACTTCCAGGAGAGAAATAAAAACACTTTTGCACTCTCAAAAAGCATTTCTAGACGCCACTGTACCACTTGGCTGCTTGGAAGCAAAATACATTTTGAATTAAAGTGGTTTTTTGCAAAACTCATCTTTCTGCTGAACGTCACACATCTCGTTACCTTTTTTGGCCGATTTTTCCGAGCATTGCTGGTCACGTTTTTTGATCTTTGATAACTTTTTTTAGCTCTGAATCATGGATTAGAGATCAGGGAGTGCAGCACAAAAGAGCCGTGATCAGGGTTACAGAATAAATATCAAATATAGATTCTCAGTAAGTGCTGGCTCTGTGCAACAGAAGTGAATTGGGTTAATTACAGTAAGCTGGTACTTCGTTTTCCTGCCTCTTGTGCTGATGGAGTGTATTTAGATGCTACTTATTAAAATAATTTTATCTTGTGCATTATTCATGTACTTTACATTTTTATCTCATATTTTATTTATACAGATGTAAATGAGATTTTTTTCAAATGTTAGAAAATAGTAAAAATGAGACCGTGCACTTGAGTAACTCTGTTTTTAGCTGGACACGTGGCTCAGGCAGTGGAGAAAGGCGCTCGCTGAGCCCTGGGTGGTGGAGAACCCCGTTGCCATCCAGGGGATTCTCACAGGGAGGAATGGGAATGCCGAGGTGGCAGCGGGTTCTGGTGCATCCCGGTGCCTGTGGATGAGGAACAGCCCCAGCCTGGACCTCGTGGTCCTCGGATCTGTTACTCGTTTAGCCCGGCACACAGCAGAGGGATGTGGGCTGTCGCCTTTGTGTCATTTCCTCTTCAGTTCTAAGGCCGTGTTTGAGTCTCAGAATAATTCTTAACGCGAGAGGGGACCAGTGTCAATTATTCAACCTGACCCCGGTGTCTTCAGCGCTTCACTGGGTGATCCCTTACCTGCCCCCAAATCCATCTGATCTTGGCTTAAGGCTCGAAGAGATGGTGAACTGATTAAAACATTTCAAGGAGGTAATAGCTAAAACTACTAAAAATTGGCATATTACTTACAGTTTGTGTTTGTTGGCCTCCGTTTCTGGGTCCTGGGTCGTCATCTGCCAGTGACAAATGAGAAGGGTCAGCTTCCACCCTTTGGTGTCTGTCTGAGGGATCATTTTAGGCTGTCAGCTCAGAGCTCCCTGTTGGCTTTAATACATTCATTTGGCTGAGTTAACTCTGCGGTTGTCTTCCAGTTTATAATGAGGAGGTACAGCCTGTTGATAAAGGAGAAAAACAATTTGGTTTGGAGTCTGGGTGTCTATAACCAGGGCTTGCCTTAGTGCTGAGTAAGCAAGTTCAGAAACTGGTGTAGAACCATCCTTCTCATAGGTGACCTCAGAGAAGAACGTCTTTATTCTTGCTAATTAAAAAAAGAATAAAGAAAAATAGGGGAAAAATTGCAGCCTTTTGTCCCCAGAAGACCCAGAAGTGGATATTTTGTGATTAAAGCAAGTGCCAAATGCTTCTAACTCTTACACTGCTAATGTGTGTGTGTTCCTCAACAGGCAGGAATGTGTGGAGCAGCTCCTGAAGAACATGTTTGATGGAGAACAGACTGAAAATTGCATAGTGAACGGAACACAGGTTCTTCTAACGTTGCTGGAAACCAGGCGCTCTGGGTAAGGCAGCGCTTGCTTCTCTAGCAAGAACGATTTCAAGAGCTCCAGCCTCCTTTTACTTGGGCAAAAAAGGACATTTTTGCCCTAGAGTGAAGTGGTGTGTAGAAAACAAGAAAAGCTGAAGTTCTTAGTGGTTGTACCAGTTGGCAACTGGGCCCTTCCCTGGGCTCTGCTGGTTCTTGCACATCTGAGATCTTCCAGCAGAACCTGTGCAGGGTGGGGAAGGGAATGGTTCATCGGGCGTAATCGGTGGGGTGATGTATGCATATGTGTGTATATAGTGTAGTTTTAATTTTGGTTTTTGAAATTTTATCCGCCTTCTATGTCTTTTTACAGAGATAAGAGGAGAGAAAAGGCAAAAGAGGGTTTTAGGGAGGAAGGGAGAAGCTGAAAATCTCAATTTCTAAAAAAGGATAAAATTTCTAAAGAAGGAGAAAATAAGGAAGGGTGAAGGAGATAAGGGAGGGTTTGGAGGAGTCCTGGGGAGGAGGGCAGGAGATGGCACTGGGCAAACAGGGTGCTGCTCAGAAAGTCACCTGCAGAGTTAAAAGTGAAAAGCTGAGATACTGGTTCTGCTGTACCTTGTGCCTGGGGTCTCCGGAGGGTGATGAGTTGGGGGCTGGGGGCTCCTGCCTTGCTGGAATTACACCTTGTTACTGGAATTACACCTCGTTACTGAAATGGAAGTGTTTCTGTGATCCTGTGCGAGACTCTGCTGGTGGAAGGGGCTGGTAATAGTTGTAATCCGCTGCCTGCCTGTTGTGAGCACAGCCACCTGCCTGCTCAGGGCTTCCCAGTGTATTTAAGAAGGTATTTTTGAACACTTGGGGAGGGTTTGCAGCGTTTAACAAGTGTTTGTAGTTATCTCTTGCTGATGTAATTATTTTTCAAATGTTTGGGAAATTTTAAAAGCCAGGAGGCACTTCAGGGATTTGTTTTTGTCAGCCCTGTCATCCCACTCATCTCACTCACAGGTTTGATTAATAAAGTATTTTTAAATAGCATCTTGTAAATGATGTGTTAATATAGTGTCCTTATGTAAATATATTCAGTAGCTGGAAATTATTATTTTTCATATTCAGAGTTATTTTTCAAGAGGAAATGTCCCACACGGACAGTGCGACTGGAGACCATTGTAAGACACTGCCCGCTCTTAACTGCTGTGCTTTTCTCCTCGGCAGAGTGGAAGGACTGATGGACTCGTACACTCAGGGATTTGAAAGGTCTTACACTGTCAACAGCAGCATCTTACACGGGATCGAACCCCGGCTAAAGGATTTCCACCAGCTGCTGCTCAGCCCTCCCAAGGTGAAGCATCTCAGCCTTTCCCAGGAGCAAAGGGCTTCTCACCTTATTCAGGGTTTCCCTTTCCTTCTACACGGGCTTCTGGGGTGTTTTCTGGCAGCACCACGTGCTGGAACAGCCTTTTGAAGAAAAATTCACTCTTAAACTTCATAATTTAGTTGCTTAGGGACTAGGCTGTAGGAACTCTGGAAGCCGTTGTATTCCAGTAAAACCAACAAGCAGAGAAATAATCGGACTGGTGGTTTGTGTAAAGGTGGGGAGGGGGTGAAAAGAAAGGAACTTTAATTAGTGGATATTTTTATTTTAATCTTCGCTTTTGGAAGTCCAAGCCTCAGAGTGGTCGCATGACACTCTTCGCTGTGTGGGAGGGTAGTTTAGGTTCACCGGCAGAGAATATTTGTGAAATGAACTAGTTCTGTGTAGTCACATCATCGTGCGTGTATCCCCGGGGAAACGCTCATCCTTGAGGTGCTCGTTACCTGTTCCCGACAGAAAACAGCGATCCTGACTACAATCGGTGTCCTGGAGGAGCCTCTGGGGAACGCTCGTCTGCACGGATCTCGTCTCATAGCTGCTCTGCTTCACACCAACACTCCCAGTATTAATCAGGAACTATGCAGACTCAGTACCATGAATTTATTACTTGTGAGTAATACACCGCGACTCCCTCAACGGGGAGAGGGGGAATAGCTTTAAACTGGGACCAGTTTTGCTTTTTCCCTTTCATCTCTTCAGCGCGAGGTACTTTGCTTCACGGGTGCTGGTGTCTAATTATTTTTTCTAATCTGCTGGAAGTGGAAGCATCCGTCCCCAGAGTAGCTTTTGTAATGCAAATGCAGTTGCTCAGTGTTTTGAAGGGAACCTCGTGCTCCACATTTGCCGTCGCAGTGGTTCGCGGTGCGTACGCAGAAGAGGCTGTGTACCCAGGGAGCTTGGCTTGGGGGGGGTGTGTGTGTCAGCCCTCGTAGCTCTGAGAGCTGCTCGCTGCGGCTGTGAGCGGGGACCTGTTCTGAAAACTGCCAGTGTAACCCACCAGTCTCTCCGAAAATTATTTTTATACTTACAAATGGAACAAGAGTGGGACGGGGTATCGAGCCCTGGGGGACGCCGCTGGTTACAGGCCTCCAACTCGACCCTGCTCCGTTAATCCCAACCCTCTGAGTTCTGTCACACAGCCGGCTCCCAGTCCACCTCACTGCCCCCTCGTCTAGCCCACACTTCCTCGGTTTCCTAATGAGGATGTTTCAGGAGACAGCGTCAAAACCCTTGCTGAAGTCAAGGTAGATGACATCTGCTGCTCTCCCCTCATCCAGCCAACCAGTTGTAACATCATAGAAGGCTATCAGATTGGTCAAGCATGACCTACCCTTGGTAAATCCGTGTTGACCACTCCCAATAACTTCCTGTTCTTCGATGTGTTTGGAGATGACATCCAGAATAAGTCGCTCCATTACCTTCCCAGGAATGGAGGTGAGACTAACTGGCCTTAGTTCCCAGGGTCCTCCTTCTTGCCCTTTCTGAAGACTGAAGTGATACTGGCCTTCCTCCAGTCCTCAGGCACCTCTCCTGTTCTCCATGACCTTTCAAAGATGATGGAGAGTGGCCCAGCAATAACATCTGCCAGCTCTCTCAGCACTCATGGGTGAATCCCATCAGGGCCCAAGGACTTATGGATGTCCAGTTTGGCCAAGTGGTCTCTAGCCTGGTCCTCCTCTGCAGAGGGAAAATCTTCCTCTCTCCAGACCCTCCCTCTTGCCTCCACGGTCTGGGATTCAGGAGGGACAGCTTTAGCAGTGAAGACCGAAGCAAAGAAGGCACTCAGTAACTCTGCCTTCTCTGTCCTTGCCCAGGACAAGAGGAAATGGGCACAAACTTGAATGTAAGAAGTTCCACCTAAACATGAGGAGGACGTTGTTTGGTGTGAGGGTGGCAGAGGCCTGGCAGAGGCTGCCCAGAGAGGTGGTGGAGTCTCCTTCTCTGGAGACATTCCAACCCCCCTGGAGACGTTCCTGTGGGACCTGCTGTGGGTGCCCCTGCTCTGGCAGGGGCTTGGACTGGGTGCTCTCCAGAGGTCCCTGCCAACCCCATGCGATCGTATGATTCTGTCTTGCACCACCAGGGTGCCCACCTCATTCATCAGTGGGCCTACATTTTCCCTAGTCTTCCTTTTTCGATTGATATACTAATTATTACAAATTCTTTAGTTAATATTTTCCGTGTGATTAATTCAGCCACAGAATAGATAACACTCTGTTCTTTCAGTACGTCTGTTCTGAGCCCTGGCTGTGTCCGAGAGTGTTCCCGGTGTGTTTGTTGGCAGTCCACGTTACAGCAGGGCAAAGAGAGCACCTTCAGCTCTAAGTGGGTGTGGTGGGACACAAGTAAATGTATTTTAGTGGAATTGCAGGTTAAACACCTACTTGGGCGGTGTTCTAACACCATTCGGTTGCTAAGAGCTGGAAGATGTATCTAGAGTGAATTTTTTTTCCTTTCTTGTTTTGTTCCAGGACTTATTTTTTAAATACACGTGGAATAACTTTTTGCATTTCCAAGTGGAGTTGTCCATAGCAGCTATTCTCTCCCACTCTGTGCAAGAGGGAAAAACGACTGCGAATGACCTGGAGAGCAAAGAGGAGGTGCTGAATGGAAACGTGGCCACAGAGAACTCAGAGACTCCAGAAACCACTGCGGAGAACATCATGGTCACTCACGTAAGTCTGGTCCTGCCACCAGAGAGTTTTAGATGGAGCGATTTCAGACTGAACATGCATTAACAAGGAAATGGTGTGAGGAGCAGCTCAGGAGCGTGGACTTTATTTTAAAGGGTTATGAAGCCTTGGAATGGGCTGCCCCGGGAAGGGGTTGAGGCACCATCCCTGGAGGGATTTGAGAGAGGGATTGTCATAGTGCTTAGTGATATGGATTAGTGATGGTTTTCATCAGATTGGGGTTGATGGTTGGACTCAATGATCTTAAAGGTCCCTTCCAACCCAGACAATTCTGTGGGTCTAAGAAGGACAGGGAACTGGTGGAGAGGGCACAGCAAAGGGCTCCCAAGATGGTGAGGGGACGAGACCATCTCTGTGCTGAGGAAAGGCTGAGGGACTTGGGGCTGTTCCGTGTGGAGAAGAGCAGAGTGAGGGGGGATCTGATCAACGCCTCTAAATCCTTCCAGGGTGGGTGTCAGGAGGATGGGGCCAGGCTTTTCCCAGTGGTGCCCAGGGACAGGACAAGAGGGACCGGGCACAAACTGGACCAGGGGAAGCTCCATGTGAACATGAGGAGGAGCTTGTTTGGTGTGAGGGTGGCAGAGGCCTGGCAGAGGCTGCCCAGAGAGGTGGTGGAGTCTCCTTCTCTGGAGACATTCCAACCCCCCTGGAGACGTTCCTGTGGGACCTGCTGTGGGTGCCCCTGCTCTGGCAGGGGCTTGGACTGGGTGCTCTCCAGAGGTCCCTTCCATGTGATTCTGTGATTCAATGATTCTGAAAGGATCTAGATAGAACTTGGTTCTCTCAGTCCTGGATGAAAGTATTTGCTTTTGTAAATTTGTTTTTAGCATCCAATTACAAAACAAACACACCACCCGCCTCCTTTAATGGGCTTGTGAATTCATTCGTATTTAATTTTTTTAGTAAAGATGCAGATGAGCTTCGGGCTACAACCAGCTGACTACGTTTTAGCTTCTGCACTGGGGCCCTCATGATAGAAACCTTTTGTGGAGTTTGTAAAAAGACTTTGCTGCCGCTGCGGTGAAGCCCCGGAGCTGGAGGCGGTTGTAGGTGTCGCTGCTTTCCCTGAGAAAAAAAAGGGAAAGAGCTTTTTCCCTGCTGCCTCCTCTGAGAAAAAGAATCGAGAGAGAGGAAACTTGAGCTCTTGGGAGAGAAGAGTTCTGAACTTCAAGTTCTTGTTCAGCGGGAGCGAAGGAATGAGCTGAAGTAACTCCAGTTCAGGGCAGGCTTCCTACGACGTGAGTCGGACTTTGGCAAACTCCTGAAATGGTCTTTATCTCTCTCTCTCTCTGCTTTTTTCCCCTCCAGCTGTTCCAGAAGTGCTGCCTTGTGCAAAGGATACTGGATGCCTGGGAAGCCAACGACAAAATCCAGTAAGGGGTTTTTCTTCTTCTAGGGCTGCGGAGCGAGAATATGGCTTTGAAATAGTCTTTCAATCGTGATTTTATAGTGTCTAAAAATGATTTGGATTTGGACTGTGGCTGGGAATTAGGATTATTTGCATGTTGAAAGCCAGTTCACCAAATAGGCATATAATTTGAAAGCGTGTTTTTTTTAAAATGCATAAAACATCTCAACCCAAATACACAATATGGTTCTTTCTTGCTTTGGCAGGAAAACACATAGCTTATTAATTGCATACAATATTAACTGTTTTATTTTTGATGCTTAATTATGTTCTCCTCAATATAATTTAATTACATTCTCCCTATGGTGAGCACCTGTATGGGAGCTGAGGTGGGCAAGCATTTTTGCCCCAGATTTGCCCCGCATTTAATATTAATATTGCTGATTGCGATGATTATAATAACTAAATAATTTAAACCCCCCTAAAACGTATTAAAAGAAAAATACTATCTAGGTTTCTGTTTCTTTGTCCATGTAAATGCTTTGGTCTTCCCTCGTTATTTTCAGCTCAAAGCATCAAAGATGCTGAGGGGACTAGAACATCTCTCTGCTAAAGAAAGGCTGAAGGACTTGGGTCTGTTACGTGTGGAGAAGAGCAGGGTGAGGGGGGATCTGATCAACGCCTCTAAGTCCTTCAAGGGTGTACTTGAAGTACTACTAGTACTACTACTAGTCATGTAAATTCTTATTACTGAGAGTTTTCTTTAGTGGAAATTATAACCAGATTGTTTATTTCTGCACTGCTTTTTCGGTGGACCCGGATTGGCTTCCTCTTAGTAACTGCCTTAGATTTGATCTGGTGCGTTCAAACTGGGTGAGGGACTCTCAGCCCAGGAGGGACTCTTGACTCCTCCATAGGAGAGGGGGGAAGGGTTTGACCCTGAAAGAGGGGAGATGGAGCTGAGATGTGGGGAAGAACTTGTTTGCTGGGAGGGTGGTGAGAGCCTGGCCCAGGTTGGCCAGAGAAGCTGTGGCTGCCCCATCCCTGGAGGGGGTCAAGGCCAGGTTGGAGGGGGCTTGGAGCAACCTGGGCTGGTGGGAGGTGTCCCTGCCCAGGGTAGGGGGTGGCACTGGGGGGGCTTTAAAGGTCCCTTCCTGCCCAAACTATTCTATCATTCTGTGATCTCTTCTCTCTGAAAACATGAAGAACTGAAGCTGGGTTCATTTGTTGGGGGTGATCTTCTCCCGTACCCTGCCCATGGGAGCAGGGGCCATCCCTGCTGTGTCTTCTCCCCTAGCCCTCCTGTGTCTGGCTGTTGCAGCAGTTGGGACCCCCCTTGCCATGTTATGGTTCGTGCTGCCTGGCTGTGTGGCTACTGGCCCTTTCCTCTTTTCAGGGCAGAAGGTGGAATGAGGCGAGGCAACATGGGCCACCTCACCCGGATAGCCAACGCCGTGGTGCAGAACATGGAGAAGGGCCCCATGCAGACCCAAATTAGTGAGTTCATTAAAGGTACGTGCTCCTTTCACTGTTTTTCTTGATTAAATAATCCTTTCAGACCTTTTGGGAAGACTTTTATTGCATGTTTTTCATGCAAGTCCCTTTTATAATGAAAAGGATTCTTAGTTAAATATTTCCCATAACTTAAAAAAAAGGTCCAGACCAAATTTGGGTGCTCTTTGTTTTCAAACAATTACATTGAAATTGTTGGAACTTTGTTATTGCAGCCGGAGACTGAAAGTATCCTTTTTGTGCTAAAGAATGCTCCTTTTCCTCCAGATTTAAGTGTGCATTTATAGTACTTACAGCATTCTGGGGTGCTCTTTATATGGGGTATTCCTACATAGAAGGACACTACAGGAAGGACATGGAGCTGCTGGAGCGTGTCCAGAGGAGAGCCACCAAGCTGGTGAGGGGTCTGGAGAACAAGTCACACGAGAAGAGGCTGAGGGAGCTGGGCATGTTTAGTTTGGAGAAGAGGAGGCTGAGGGGGGACCTCATTGCCCTCTACAGCTCCCTGAAAGGAGGGTGTAGAGAGGTGGGGGTTGGCCTCTTCTCCCAAGGGAATGATGACAGGAGCAGAGGAAATGGTCTGAAGTTGGGGCAGGGGAGGTTTAGATGAGATATCAGGAAGAATGACTTTCCTGAGAGGGTGGTCAGGCCCTGGAACAGCCTGCCCAGGGAGGTGGTGGAGTCACCATCCCTGGAGGGATTTAAGAAACGTGTAGATGTGGCACTTCAGGGCATGCTCTAGTGCCCGAGACTGTGGGGGTCTTTTGTGTGTGTGTGGTTGGACTCGGTGACCTCAGAGGTCCTTTCCAACCATGAAGATTCTGTGATTCTGTGACTCTGTACTTCCTTATTCTTACACCCATCTGAGAGGAAGGGAGACACCAGAGTAAGAGATCACAGAGTCCCTGCCTCTCCACTTGTTGGAGATACTCGTGTTGCCAGGCTTTGTCCATCATGTCTTCATGGCACTTTATTTTTTAGAGAACTAGTTCTGTCTGAGATTTTTGTGTGAGAGGACATAAGATTTTCCGTCTGCGTCTGTTAAGGGAAACAACAAGCACAACTATGGCCTGAGTTTCCATTTTTGGCATCTAACGAACGTATCAAATGGTGATAGAGCCACCTGGTGTGTCGGCATATCTACATGAAAAGTGAGAAGTCATCAGTATTTTAGTAAAGACTGAAAGTTTCACAGGTCCCAGTTGTTTCTCTGCTGGTTTCCCCCGCGGGCTCTGGCTGGGATGCCCATGATGTGCCCACGGCAGGCAGAGGCCTGGCAGAGGCTGCCCAGAGAGGTGGTGGAGTCTCCTTCTCTGGAGACATTCCAACCCCCCTGGAGACGTTCCTGTGGGACCTGCTGTGGGTGCCCCTGCTCTGGCCGGGGCTTGGACTGGGTGCTCTCCCGGCAGATTCTGTGATTCTCTGAAGACCAGTATACCTCACTGGTTGGCCTAACAAAAAATCTTCTTTTCTTTGCAAAGTTTACCATTTTTAGAAAATCAGGAGTACAGTGTAATTCACTTTGGGAGCACTTACCGCACACTTGCATTAATGAGCTCATTTGTGGCTCCCCAGAAACTTCCAGGTGACCTGTGGGGCTGAGGGGCGTGCGTTGGTCCTTCTCCTGGGCTGTGGTAACCTTTGTGGTGCCCTTCTTGTTTCAGAGCTGCCCGAGGACTGCAGAGGGAGGTGGGAGAGCTTTGTCGAAGAGACGCTGACAGAAACAAACAGGAGGAATACGGTGGATTTGGTGAGAACAGTGATATTGTGCATATTTTGGAAAGCCCTGCTATCTGCTGGGCTTTCTTTAACTTAAAAAAAAAAAAAAAAAAAGAGAGAGAGATAAATACTGCTGGGTTTTTTCCTTCTTTTGCTTGTTTTTATGAAGTAGCCTTACAGGGACAGAGTGTTTGTAGAAAACATGCTCCATAATAGTTCTTCAAGCTGCAGCAGATCTGGTAGGCATTGGGAAACTCTGTCTATGTTTGGGAGGACAAATCCTTGAGACGGGTTTGCTTTCTGAGGAGTTGGTTCTTTGATTCTATGTGTGGAACCAAAGTATTTGCACTTTCTTAGCTTTCATTTGGGCTTATTATTTTGGTACTTTTTTCAGGTGAGCACTCACCACCTGCATTCCTCCAGTGAGGACGAAGACATCGAGAGTGCTTTTCCCAATGAACTTTCTCTCCAACAGGTGAGTTGACAATGTGCTCTTCACTCTTCCTGGGAATCTTCTTCCTTGGATTATCCCTCAATCCATCCTAGTATAGACCAGCTTCTGAAATTTTCCTTTTAGCCAGTGCCTTCAGCTCTTCTGTGCTCTTCCAGTATCATTTCTTAGGTAGTCTGGACTCTGGGAATAAATTTGGCTCAGACTGCGTGCACATCTCAGATACGTGATGGTCTGACATTTCTGTGAGGCACTGCGTATTTCTTGCTCTTTTTTTTTCACATCTGGAGCACTGGGACCAGTTGTGGGCTCCCCAGTTCCAGAAGGCCAGGGAACTGGTGGAGAGGGCACAGCAAAGGGCTCCCAAGATGCTGAGGGGACTAGAAGATCTCTCTGCTGAGGAAAGGCTGAGGGACTTGGGTCTGTTACGTGTGGAGAAGAGCAGAGTGAGGGGGGATCTGATCAACGCCTCTAAATCCTTCCAGGGTGGGTGTCAGGGGGATGGGGCCAGGCTTTTCCCAGTGGTGCCCAGGGACAGGACAAGAGGGACTGGGCACAAACTGGACCAGGGGAAGCTCCATGTGACCATGAGGAGGAGCTTGTTTGGTGTGAGGGTGGCAGAGGCCTGGCAGAGGCTGCCCAGAGAGATGGTGGAGTCTCCTTCTCTGGAGACATTCCAACCCTCCCTGGAGACGTTCCTGTGGGACCTGCTGTGGGTGCCCCTGCTCTGGCAGGGGCTTGGACTGGGTGCTCTCCAGAGGTCCCTGCCAACCCCACATCATTCTGGGATTCCTGTTCTCCCCGCACTACGTTAGCAGCGAGAGCAGTGAACAGTAGCAGTGAGAGCAGCAAAAAGCTCTGCCTTAGGGAGAAACGGAGGCAATTAAGGGTTCACTTGCATTTAGCAAATATCTCAGGATCATCAACATCTGAGGTGCTCAGCTAAAGCTCCATCAAATAGATGGAAGCTGCTTTTCAGAGTGAAATATTTAGACAAGTTCTTCCAGCCTTATTTGCTGCTAAGAACATAAAGAGCATTAGCAGAACATGGAAGTTTCTGCCTATTTGGCAGGAAGCTACCTGTGGGGAGCAAAAAGACAGGATTAATCTGAAATCTTCTAGTCAAGCGTAAAAATGAGCTGGAAATTGTTTAAAGTTACTCTTTTGTCTAAATAACAGGCTACTCTGACGTTACAAATAGCTCTTGTTTCCTCAGCTGATACTTAGAAAGTGCATTAAAAAAAACAGAAATGCATTGTCTTTGTAAAAAAATAATTGTTTTTTATTGTGGCAAGTATCGATAGAAATATTGACAGGAGCTGGCAGAACTCCTCAGCCCCAACACGGGCACTTGGTGTCACCTGCAGGGAGTCATGGCAGAGATTTCTCTTAGAATTATTGAGCTGGAGCTGGCTGCTTGCCCATAATCAGGATTATCCTCCAACAGGAGAAATTGTCTGAAAAAAAAACCCAAAACCCCACAATGCATAAGAACAAGCATGAGATTCTGTTTGGAGGCAGCAGTGATTCTTTTCATAACTAGAGAATGAGGCATGGATGACTGGGCAGGAGTGTGACCAGAAGCAGATCTGGGCAGTTATCCCAAGGCACAAGCTGGCAAAGAGGAGAGCCCCCGCCGTGGTGGGAACTAGAGGGGTGGGAGCCATGGTCTCAAAGACCAGGAGGAGGAGGAATTTTCCCATTCTCCCTGGTGAGTGTCCCGCTGGGGGCAGTGAACTTCAAAAGGGGTTTGTGTTAGCAAAAGGTGAACTGAAGAATGGTCATGAGAATGGTCAGAGGTGCAGAACGTGACATGGGGAAGAAGAGCTGGAAGAATTTGGTCCACTCAGTCAACAGAAGACAGGATGATGTGGGGACATAGACCTCCTCCTACAAGGAAGAGGCACTGAGAGGAAGGGAAAAGTGCCTTCTTGGCATCCCTGGGAGGTTTAAGCTGCAGCAGAGTAAATTTCATCTTGCATCAGGGGAAAACAAACATGAAAAACGCCCCGATAGAAGGTTCTAATGGAATAACGAAGCCAACAGATGGTTTCCCAGGAAAGTCTCCTCACTCTCTGTGGAAGAAGCGAGGAGCAGATCAGAGAAGCATCTGTCCAGGACTCGCAGAAACCTGTTCGAGAACAGTCTGAGATCCTGCTTTGAGAAAGGGGGTTGGAGCAGGTGATTTCTCAAAGTTTGTCAGTTTTCTGTGATTTTAGTGCTTTTTAGAGTACATTTTTTCAGCCATCTTAATTGAATGTCTTTGGACACCCTAATGATGTGGGTTCTGTTGCTCAGGCCTTCTCTGAGTACCAGATCCAGCAGATGACAGCCAACTTCGTGGATCAGTTTGGCTTTAACGATGAGGAGTTTGCAGACCAGGATGATAATATCAAGTAAGTTGATAAAACTTCAGCGTTTACGCCTCTTTGCATCTAATCTTTCTTCTTCTAGTTCAGGTTTTAAAGTGAGCCTTGCTGGGTGCCTCCTTCGGTTCAGGACAAACAGAAGAGCAATAGATGGCTTGGAGAAAACAATTTTCTCTTTTTAGAGGAGTCCAGCTCTGCTCTCCAAAGACAGAAAGTTGTAGAACCAAGGAAAAGTCCTTCTTCACTTCAGAGAGAGACGTTTTTAATAAAACACACAATTATTATCCAGCCATATTTTAGAATGAATTTAATTGCGCGGAAAGCAAAGCATTAGAGCTAACTGTAGGCAATTATACAGATATCCTCTGGTGACAGTAAGTCCTTACTGAAATTAGAGTAGAAAGAATAGTCTTCTGATGAAGTCCATGGAAAAATTTAGCCATTTTCTCTCATGGGAATAAGGAAACGTAGATAAGGCAGGAGCAAATGACAGCTCAAAGGCGGCAGATATAGGTGGATTTAATGTTATGCAATTTGCTGAATTCAGTCTTCAGAAGTGGTGGTGCTTTCCTAGAGCTCCTGTAATCTCCTTCGAACTGCAGCTCATCTTCTCGCCTTAAAAACTGCAGCACAGGAAGTGACTGGGACTGTAATTAGCCCATTTGTCCTTAATGGTTGAGAAATGGTAACCGTTTAGTGTACCTGTATGGCAGAGAGGATACCCAGCGTGTTTCCTGCTCCTCAGTTTTCCCCATTCACTTCTGTCTCGTGGCAGCCTTTGTCTCCATCAGAAGAATTGTTTGTCAGCCAAGGTGATGGGGAGAGTTTGTGGCGGTGCCCGCTGTACGTGCCATCCCAGGGCTGGTACAGGCCAACAGGCACTGGGTCTGCTCTGCAGGGAGCTCCAGCATCCTGGAGTCCCGGAATCCTGGTGGAAACAGAGAGCATTTAGCCCCAAAAGTGCAGGACACATCACATCGCTCCAGCTGCTCCACCTCGGATTTATGAGGCGTCTTTGGCTGGTTCTGCTCAGACTGTATTTTTAGCAACTGCTGGGCTCCATGAAGTAACTTAAATGAAATGACAACGTGGAGATAGTTCGGCTGCTTCAGAGTTGTTTTCGAGCATAGAATCATAGAATTGTCTGGGTTGGAAGGGACCTTTAAGGTCATTGAGTCGAACCATCAACCTAACCCTGATGAAACCCATCACTAACCCATGTCTCTAAGCACTATGCCAACCCGACTTTTAAATCCCTGCAGGAATGGTGCCTCAACCCCTTCCCTGGGCAGTATGAACCAAAGTAGAGAGTCCTGAAGTCCCTGGGGTCTGAGGAGCTCCATTAAGGTGTTTGCCAAAGAGTTGGGAACCCTCTTCTGACATGGAGAAGGAGTCTAGAGTCCAGTTTTCCCCTCTTTTTTTTTTTTCTGAGTGTAAATGTCCAGAGCTTTAATAAGGCCCAGAAATTCCAGACTAGAAGGAGTGTTTAACAGAATCCGGTTTACTTAGTTCTACACATTTTTTTTAAAATAAAATACGCTTTTAACTTCTTATCAGAGAGCAGCAAACATCAAACTTGTGAGTGTGTAGGTGAGGGGAGGAGGTAATTCCTGTGAGGAGCTGCTGGAGGCACCTCATGGCCGTTTTGAAAAGGAACATGAAACTGAACAAACCCTGCAACTGAGACGTGCTGGGCTTCTCTGTATTTGTCATTAGAAAAGAAGAATATGCGATAAAACTGTTCTGGTCTTGAGTATGCTGGGAGCGCCGCTCCCTGACGACTGTTTTCCAGCAGTTGTGAACGGTTGCAGATGGGAATTCGAATATTTTAAGAAGTATTAATCATGTTTGAGCGTCCTGGTGATGCGCGTGACAGTGTTTTTTAGTAATTGAGCAGTTGTCTTTACAAGAAAATAACATTTTTGGAACGCAGAGACGTGTAGATACTGTGAGAAAAGGCTGCCTGGCCCCCAACGGTGCGAGCAGGTTGGAGTTTCCAGCAGGTTGGAGTTTCTTGACCTGTAGCACCCTCTGCTGTTGCTACGAGAGACACTCCTGGGCCTAAAGCAGGAATTGGGTTATTTTGTGATTTTTGCAGCAAAGGTGTCTTAGTAACACGTCGGGGCTGTTGAGCTGCGAGTCCACGGAGATTCCCTGGAGTTACTGAGGTGATGCTAACGCAGGTGGGCTCAGCCCCTCCTGGGTGTCTCTGGATGTGTCCCCACCATGTGGGACTCACTCCCCTCCCTGGGTCCTGTCTCCTCAGGACTGAGGAGCCCAGTGGAGTTCTTGGGAGGCCGCCAAGAAGGTGCAGCTCCTTCTCTTCCTAATTAATTATGAATTTGATGCTTTTCAACAAGATTTGGTGCAGCTGAGAGACCGGGGAAAAAAAATGAAGATAGCTTTTATGCTCCGTGGGTGCGACCGTGAGAGTTGCAGAATAACAGCTCAGGCTGCCGCGAGGCCTCAAAGCACCACATCAACACCGTAACGGCACAGGTTGCTCACTCAGGGATTGGATCAGGCCTGAGAATGAAAATCTGAAATAACCTTTCATCTGAAAGAGAGGAGGTGGTTGCACTCAATACAAAACTGAATATTGAGGGAACAAACGCAGGCGGCATTGGGTGGTCAATAAAGTGTCTCTGTGGTTCCTTATCCCCTGGTCTTGTGCTGCGAAAGTGCTTAATCACTTCATGGCATCACTGAAGCTTCTCCTTCATTTTGCAGTGCTCCCTTCGACAGGATCGCAGAGATAAACTTCAACATAGACGCAGATGACGACAGTGTAAGTGGCTGGTTTGGGATATTTATTTAATACGACAGGTTCTGGCAAGTTAGTTCATGCTTGAACGGGCTGTTGTCATGTTGAAAGAAAAAAAGATTTGGCATGTTGTTTGGGTAAATAAAACCTGGTAACTGGACTCGTAGCTGGGTCGAGTTAAGGAACACAGGAACGTTATGTGTACCCTCAGAGAATCCCTCTGCGTTTTATTGCATTTAGGATGCAATAAATGCAATGTTGAGGCTCTTCAGAAGTCGTACTCTTGACATGGGGGGGTCTCCCTCTGTTTTTCTCTGCAGTGTGAATCTATTGCCCTTATTTTCGCTCTGATAATATTCCCATACCCAGGCAAGGGGGAAATGCAAATAGAGAGGGTCGGGTTTCTTATGGGTGTAAATGCTGCTGTGCCGTGTCTTGCTTTTTCTGTTTTATTGCCCTGAGTCAACGCTCACTGAGGAAGCCGGGCAGTGCCTCGAGAGGTGACTCCAAGCTCATTTCCTGACCAAAGCTTATTTTAGTCAATACTGATACATAGGTTTCCTTAGTCTTAAAATACTTCCTTTTCCACTTAAACATTACTATGAAGAGTATTTTTTTCTCTCTTCTGGCTGCTCTGGGCAGTGCTCTGTAGATCTAGAAAATTGGGGTTTTTTTTGAACCTGCCAGCGCAGTCTGCAGCTCCGAGAGCTGTTTCTCTGCTTCTCTCAGCTTGGTTTTTCCCTGAGTAGACAGTTTTTGTGTGTGACGGGATTCCAGTGCACCACCTGGAAGTCACCACTTACTCAGCCTTTTAACAGAGCGATCCCAGAACGCTGACGTGGGCAGATGGTCGGTGTATTTATGGGAGTCCCTCGCTTTACCACTGTCTGAAAGCTGTCGTCATCATTTCAGCCCAACGCTTCCCTCTTCGAAGCCTGCTGCAATGAACGCATCCAACAATTCGATGATAACGAGGAGGAGGAAGATATCTGGGAAGAGAAGGAGATAACCTATGCAACCCAAGTTAAATCAAGAACACGGTAAGGTGAAAAGAAAAGATCAATTTTTAATTTTATTTTCCTAAATGCTGCAAATGCTCCACAGAGACCTTATAGCAGCCTTCCAGTATCTGCAGGGAGCCTACAGGAGAGCTGGGGAGGGACTCTGGATGAGGGAGGGGAGCCCTAGGAGGAGGGGGAAGGGTTTGACCCTGAAAGAGGGGAGATGGAGCTGAGATGTGGGGAAGAACTTGTTTGCTGGGAGGGTGGTGAGAGCCTGGCCCAGGTTGGCCAGAGAAGCTGTGGCTGCCCCATCCCTGGAGGGGTTCAAGGCCAGGTTGGAGGGGGCTTGGAGCAACCTGGTGTGGTGGGAGGTGTCCCTGCCCAGGGCAGGGGGGTTGGAACTCAATGATCTTGAAGGTCGCTTCCAACTCTAACCATATTTACGTGCTGTGAGGCTTCTTGGTGGCATAAACCAGAGCGCTTTACATGTCCTGCTTCTGCAAAAAGAGACGAGGGTTTATCTGGAGTGTGAAACAAAGATCCGATTTGAGGGAATGCAAAACTGATGGAAACACCTAATTACTGACTCTGCTATCAAAAATATTTTAAAACCCCACCCTTAGTTTGAAATACTTGGAACTTACTCCTTTTCCTCACATTTGGAGAGGAGATTGATAGAATTGCAAGGCTGAGGGCAGTAGACAATACTCTTTTCCAGAACGTTAAGAAAAGCAATGTTTTTGCACGAGAATGAGTGACCTCCCGTGGTGCGTCCCTGGCACTGCAAATCACAGCTTGTCACCCTGTCGCCATGGTCAGTTATTAAATAAAGTTACTTCTGTAATTCTCAGTCTGAAAGGACGATCAAATGAGACAGGAAAAACGGCCGAGGCCGTAGCGTTTATTTCCCTCGCCTGGCTGAACCCGCTGTCTGCCCCGCGCGGAATCGGGACCGGGCGAGCGGTGCCCGTGTTTGCTGCTGTTCTGTCTGCTCGCATCAGATCTCCGGCCCCGAATATGTCACTGCAGCAACTTTCCCACCCCAGCTCCGCAGATGCCTTTTGACAAGCGGAGCGCTCGGGGACTTCGGTGGCAGTACCTCGAGGAGCGTCTGCTGTTCCCTGTCTGAGCTGGCTCTGTCTGGGGGAAATGAGCCCAGTAAAAGGCGTTCAGCGTCGCAGTTTGTGCTTTCTCCCAGGGGCAGGGAGGCAGCAGGTAGGGGCTGAACCCCTGCTCTGAGGGGCTTTCTCTGACTCTGAGCTCTGCAATTCAGATTTGGAGCGTCTCAGACCTCGGAGAGTTCGTCCAAAAGTGATCTTGAGAACGGAGATCACGACGGCAGCGTGGACTCCGAGGAAGAGGAGGAAACGGAACAGCAGCCGCCGCCTTCCCCAGCGAACAACAACCAGAATAATGTTTCTGAGCAGAAGGACTCGGACTCCTCTGAAGGTAAAGGGTTTAGAGCAGCACCATCCCCGTGGAAATGAGAGCTGTAGCATCTCTGCAGGGCAGCGGCGTGCATGCTGCCGGGTTTCCCTGACTGTTCCCTAACTCCCCGTGGGCAGATGAGAAGTGTGAGCCTCAGCCTTCGGTTATTGCCTCTGAAATACCGGTCAGATTGAGGGAATCAAATGCCCGGCGTCTCCCAGACAGCGGCGAGATGCTTCGGCTGCGCTGGGACAGCCAAGTGCAGTGACAATACTGGCTCCTATCGAGCAGAACATCAGTGGAGGATTATGACATATTAACTCCTTGTATTATTTAGGCAGACCCTTGCCAAGTATCTCCACGCTCCCTGTATCTGCCTTTTCCGCCTCATTGCCTTTCTGGGTTTAGTTTGTGCGTTGTAAAGCGGTTCCTGCAGCGCCCAGAGGCAGAGCGCAGAGGGAGGAGGTTTTCCCAGATGAGGGTGCGAATAGTGCTGTGTGAGTTCCTGAGACGCGGCGCTGGCAGCAGAACAGACTCACTCAGCTGAAATAAAGGGGCAGAAATGGTTTCCCAAACGCTCGTTTCTCCTTTGGCACGAGCGTTTTCAGTTTTAAAAGGTTTATTTTTCTAGGTCATGCCTTTGTCTGGCAACCCTGAGCGCAGTGCGTGTTTATTGCCGTCTCAGCTCTCTGGTGGGGTCCCAGGGTTTCAGTTCTGGTTGGGAAGAAGCAGGATACACAGCGGCCGTGGCAGCCTGGGATAGCGGGGCTCAGTTCAGTCTCCCTTCTGGAGACTTTGCTTCACACGTCGCTGCGGTTCCTGAGTGAGCACAGACTCGGTGGGTCTCTGCTGCTTCGGGTTGTGTCGCAGCGATCCCTTCTCTTCCTTGACAAAAGGTCATGAAAGTGGCTTTTTAAAGAATTGTGATTTGTAGGAACAGAGGTACGTTCTAATGAGTAAGGAGCAGACAGGGACTGTGAAAAACAGATTATATTCTTATTTTTGCTCAAGATCACTTCGGTGATCTTAAACATTTTAATCCGTATATCAGTTCCTTACCTATAATTGCCAAAATTAAACAGTTAATGGTTGAAGTGGGTGAAAGCCGTGCTGCTTGGCTTCTGACGGGGAGCTAAGGTAGGTATGGGGCAGCTGAGAATCACTGGCTCAAAGAAGGAGGACGTTCTAATGTCATTCTTCTTAATTGCTGCGTTTCTCTGGCGGATGACACGAATATTTCTCAGAAGGGGGATTTTCAAGCTGATGGTCTGTAACCTGGGAGACAGGTGGCTTCCTGGAGACCGCCTCCTGGATGGTCTTTCTGTTTTCTGGCTCTGGGGTCACTTTGGGATGTTTGGGGGATGCGAACTGACGGACTCCCCGTCTGTGGTGTCCCCAGGCGCGGGGTGGACCGCGGTGTTCGAGCCTGTGAGCTCCAAGCCCCCCGCACCCTGTGTGGCCATGGATGTCGGCTCCAGCGTGTGGGACGCGGCGGCTCCGGAGAACGCCGCGCCGGAGGAGAAAGGGTGGGCCAAGTTCACAGACTTCCAGCCTTTCTGCTGGTAAGAGGCACCCGTTCTTGGCATTTCTTACTAACTTCTGAATGAAACAATATTTGAAATACGATTTTCTGGTCTACATTAACTCTGATCTTCTTCCCTTTCCCTTCCCCTTGCTACTCCTTTTAGTTTTTAATGTTATCTGAATATTCTGGGGTATTCATGCGCCCCTTTGCCTTCCAGTGCTTCCGACTGGTGCAGGCATTCGTGTTTTATCACACAGGAATACTTCTGTGTGATCGCTGCCGCTAGGCCAGGAGCATGACAAGTCAATGAATTTTTTAGAAGTTAAAAGCCCTAATGATTTCTTCTGTCGGGGATATTTGGAAGCAGAACCGAGATATCTGTACTTCGTTCTCAAGGCTTTTCCCCCCCCACTTCAGCTCAGAATCAGGCCCCCGGTGCAGCTCTCCCGTCGACACAGAAAGCAACGACTCGGGTGGAAACACGAAGCAGAGTCAGGACAAGAACTGTAAGTGAGAGTGTTACAAGACAAAAGAGATGTATTATTTAAGCTGTTCGGAATTTTGTGTTGTGAACCCAGTCTACCGGGGAGAACTTCCCTCCAGGGTCCTGCTTGAGAGCTCTCGTCTGTACAGAGATCAGTCTCTTGAAGTAATAACTCAGAATTCCCCAGTGTTTGTTGGGATAATATTACTCAGCAGGAAAAGGATGAAATTTAAGTTGGTAAGAGTTGATGTCACAGAGATGGTGCATTTGTAAATTGTTCAGAAGTCCTGGTTTAACTGTGTCCTTGATTATAAAATTACTTGTAGAGATTAAAAGGCAAGGGTCAGTTATACTGCTGGTAACTGTGCTGAGTAAATACAGTGCTGGTAACTGTGCCCGGCCGGTTGGTGAGCTCCAGTCTGGCTCTTTCCCTCTTCCTTCCCAAGCAAGATATCAGCACTGGGGTGAAAAACATTTTCTGAGCCTGAAACACTTCTTTGCCACTTTGGGGAGAGCCTTTCCTTGCCAGACATGCTGCTGGGATGGAAGCCATGAGACTTCAGAGCAAGTCCAGCTCCTTCCATTATACCGTGGGTTTTCAGAGCCAGGTGACGGTCGGCAGGGGCCCCAGGGACCACCTCAATCCTCCTTCAGAGTTACCACCGCTCAGTAAGGGAAGCAAATACTCACAGAATCCCAGAACGATGTGGGGTTGGCAGGGACCTCTGGAGAGCACCCAGTCCAAGCCCCTGCCAGAGCAGGGGCACCCACAGCAGGTCCCACAGGAACGTCTCCAGGGGGGTTGGAATGTCTCCAGAGAAGGAGACTCCACCACCTCTCTGGGCAGCCTCTGCCAGGCCTCTGCCACCCTCACACCAAACAAGCTCCTCCTCATGGTGTTCACATGGAGCTTCCCCTGGTCCAGTTTGTGCCCGGTCCCTCTTGTCCTGTCCCTGGGCACCACTGGGAAAAGCCTGGCCCCATCCTCCTGACACCCACCCTGGAAGGATTTAGAGGCGTTGATCAGATCCCCCCTCACTCTGCTCTTCTCCACACGGAACAGACCCAAGTCCCTCAGCCTTTCCTCAGCAGAGAGATCTTCTAGTCCCCTCACCATCTTGGGAGCCCTTTGCTGTGCCCTCTCCACCAGTTCCCTGTCCTTCTGGAACTGGGGAGCCCAGCACTGGTCCCAGTGCTCTAGATGGGGCCAGTCTCCTCTGCTCTTTGTATTATGAGGTGGCAGGTGGAGAACACTGATTTGGGAGGCTGGGTTTTTTTTTAATACATGCAAAAATAATATTGTGTGCTGTCCCAGTGGGGGAGCTGCCCAGAAACCATCATCTCAAAATTCACAGTAGCCATAAACGCTCCATTTTAAGCCACTGCACTTACTGGGGTCACACCTGGGGAATTGTTCCTGGGGTTTTCTTCGTTTTGCAACGTGAGTTATTTCTCTTTCCCTCAGTCAGCACTGCCTCTCCCTGTGTCTGGAACGTCTGTGTCACGAGGAAAGCGCCGCTGGTGGCCTCGGACAGCAGCTCCTCGGGAGGCTCGGACAGCGAGGAGGAGGAGGAGAAAGCTGATACCGTCACGGAAACCATCAGCACGGGCTCGGGCCAGGAGACCATCAAGCTGACTGTGGATGCTAAAAACGAGAAGGCTGTTTTCACCAGGTGCGAGAGGAATCCCTGGGGGCCGGGGGCCGGCTCTGGGGCCGGGGCTGACGTGTCACCTCTCCCCCTCAGACACCCTGGTTCCAGTGTCCTGCCTGAGGACGTCCCACGGCTTTCTTCTCAAGGGGGGGATTGTTTTGAGAAAATAATTATGAGGGTTTTATTTTAGGAAGTGTTGTGGCTCCTTTTAGCCACTGAGCCTTGCCAGAGGAGCATCATCCATCCGTCTGTCTGTCCGTCTGTCTGCAGGGGGCCGGGGCTCCTGGGGGGGACCCGCCTCGGATCCCGCAGGAGGGTCGAGCAAAGCCTCGCCCCATGGCGAGTGTGAGGGGGGGTGTCAACCTCTGGAGCCATCATTTTCCAAGTAGTACATTCTAGACAACAAAATTATTAAAAAAATGAAAAATGCGAGAAGATCATAGAGCAGGTCCTGAGGTTCCTTAGCTTTTGGGCAGCAATTTGGATGGAATTGCATGTGCTCGGATCTCGCCTGCTCTGAGCGTTGGAGAGGGGATGCCGCTGTTCAGAACAGCGTCTGGTTCACTTTGGTGCATCCAGAAATAGTACCCAATTTTAAGATATTTTGGGTCTTTTTCCTCATATTCCTTACAAGTACGCAGGGGATGATGTAACTAGCTGGAGCTGCTGTATTTTATGCATCTGACTCAGGAGCGGGTATTTACCTTTTGGAAGTTGTGGTTATGTGACTTTTTTGGGGTAGTCAACGTGAGCTGCGTGGCGTGTGCGCCCGCTCCAGCAAATAGCTCCCGGGAGGGACAAAGCAGAGGCTCAGAAAACAAGCGGGATGGCAGAGCCAGGTAACGGCCCAGGAGGAAGCTGACCAAGGGTATGTTTGGTTCAGCGACGTGGAACTGAGGTTTTAATAATGTGGCTGGGTTTTATTTTCGATGTCCACCTCACATGGCCTTTGCTCTTCATACTCGACGGGAGTGAGATGCCCCAGATGCCTTCCCCGGCAGAGATGGCACCCGAGGAGCCGCTTGATGAATGGAGTTTGTCTGTGCGCGGGGCTGGCAGGGCCGGGCAGAGAGGCTGCCCCGAAAATGAGAGAGGAGGGCCATGAGAACAGCACCTGCTGCGCTGGCAGCAGCAGCTCCTCTTCCAGTTCTCATTGCGCTTGAATGATACCTAATTAAATCCACTGGCGTGTGTGTCTAAAACTCCCTGCTCCAGCTGTTTTTCCTCACAAACGCGTGGTGGTTGGGAGTCACAGACGGGGCTGCCTCGATGCGCAGGAGCAGTGTAAATCTTACTTGGCATGTTCTTCTCTCTCCCATTTATTTCCTAGCAGGTAGGGGTATTTATTTTTTTCCTAACCTGTCAGGTGAGAAGTTGAGGGCTCCGCTGCTGTTTCAGGCAGTGGAATGCTGAATATGTTTTTTTCTCTCTAAATAAATGTATGTATCTCGAGCACTTTCAATAAGGCCAGGGTTTCCATAACCTGCTCGGTTTTGCACGACTGCAGTTCTACAAAACTCATTCTGTTTTGGCAAAGAAAGCAAATGCTCGAATAACCACAGCCTCCACTTTAAAGGTGTCTGTAGCTTCCCACAGCCAGAGCCGGAGCCAAAAATCAAAATAGAAGCTGTGGGAAGACAGAAACCTGTTCCAGAGATGCTGGTTCCAGCTGCTCCAGGTCCGCTCAGTAGCCAGGTTTTTCCCACCTTGACCAGTGACGATAATGGAAACTTACCAGTATCCTCAGAGCTCCCAGACCAGTCTGCCTTCAAATGGGACAGACGCAGTTAAACTCCAAGGGCCAGGAGTGAATATATGAATTTCTTACCACGTTCCTTAATGATTCCAAGGGATTGAACTCTAAAAGTTTACAAATTTTTTGGGTTGGGTATATATAAATCTTGCTGATTTCCCCAAGCCCTTCCCCAGAAGTGCTGAACTTGTCCCACCCCACGGGCCCGTTTCTTTAGAAATGGGGCTTCCCTCTCCTTTTCTTCCCTCCCTGCCATACCGAATTCTCTGGGGGAGGGGAGATCTTTAATGCTCCTTGGGGCTCCCCCAGGACTCTGCAGCTTCTGCCCTCGCTGTGGCCACGGAACCTCCAGGTGTCCCAGTACCTCCAGGTGTCCCAGTACCTCCAGTCCCCTTCCGTGATCATCGTCTTCACGGCTGCTGCTTCCCTGCCCGTCCTGCAATTTAAGCTCTGAAAGTTCATTACTTGTCCTTGAGAAGCTTAGTAGAGCATCCCTCAGGGCAGTTCTGCTTCAGGCAGCCCATATTCTTAGTACTAGTTTAAACTTCATACACAAAGAAGTTGTTTAAGATGCATTTAGGTAACTTCTCTACTTTAACTTTTTTTAGCTGCCTTCCTTTCCCATAGCTAATTCGGTATGGTAGTTTCTTGTGGAAAAAGAAGTAGTTTTGCAGAAGTTCTCCGGGTAAAGGGCTTCCAGCGTTGCCAAATCTCACACTTCGATAGCTTCAGAATATGGGTGTTAGTCTTGAGAAAGATGCTTTCTATTGGATCTTCTGGGTTATTCTATATTAATCTGAGTTTTGGGTGGAAGATGCCACATTTGGTGATTGTGCTCTTTGAAACAGCTTTAATTGTTCCTGGCAGGAGCGCCGCCTGAGGATGCGGCCGCAGAGTTAACTCTTTTGTCTGTTTTTTCAGCAGTCTTTACTGTTTTCTCTTTCTTCCTTTCCTCGCTGTCTCTCTGTGTGTGCCTCTCGCCGCGGGTATTGCTCAGAGTGTTTAGACCTGCGGGCAGAGGGTATGTATCGCGGCTGCCTCCCCAGGGCCCCAAACATCCACCTGACACCTCATCCCCCCCGATTCGTGGCTTCTTGCGGGGCTGGCAAAAGAGCTGTTGGACCGGGAGAGCTCATCCTTTCACAACCAGTCGACAAGAGATGCCAGAAATGACCTTTGGAAAGCCCGGGCTGGGGGCTGCGTGGCCGCCCTGCGGGGAGGGACGTGCTGGCTCCGCGCCGACCGGCCCTTAGAAAAGCAAACACGGAACCGGGTGGTTTCATGGCTCGTGGCCTTGAGCTCCTGCCATCCCGCCGCTTTGTGAGCTCTTTCTGCAAGTGGGGATTTTGTCATTAATCCCCAAGGAGAGCCCCGCGGCTGCGGTTTGCCAGCGCAGCCCCCCTGGAACTGCTGCCCGTGCCGGGGGCGGGGGGTGAGTCTCCCCAGACTGTCTCCCAGCAGCACTAACACATATCTCACTGCTTTGCTCTAATACACCAAAAAATAATGGCTGATCTGTTTTTCCAAAGGCTTTTGTTTGTTTGTTTGCTTTACAAAATACTTCTTTTTTCTTTTTTTTTCCCCCGTTGTTTTCTTTCTGTTTCAAATAGTGAGGTTTTTACTAATTATTTTCTGGAGTTCATCCCTTTGAATGCGTTTTCCCAGCCGCCGTGGGAGCTGGCAGGGCTCTGCTGTAATTTCGGGGTGAGATCAGAGACAAAAAAGAGAAATTCCACGTGTGGGGGTGGTCGGCCCATGGACACCCGCACCCTCCTGGCTCTGGCGAGCGGGAGGTACCGAGCTTGCAGAAGTGCCAGCTGGGTGGTATTTTAAAATAGTTATCATTACGCCATGTACTTATTTAACTTGCTATTTTAATGAGTCACAACGGCGTTTTAACGAAACTTTTGAAAGTCCTCCGCCTCTTTCACAAGCAGGCGAGTAGGTATTGATTCCTCTGGGGGTACGTGCCCTCAGGCTGTACGTTCTGCCAGGAAGATGTAGTAATATTTGGGCTGTTGATGGGTGAGCGGGGGCTGCGGGGCGGTGGGAGCGGTGAGAGCAGCGGGAGCCGGGGCTGCGGGTACCAGCAGAATAAAGAGCCACGAGACTCGCAGTTCTGGGGGAAGGCAGGACCCTGGGTGTGCGAGGGGAGCGGGGCTGGTTGTGGGGGATAACTGGCGTCTCCCCGTCTGCGTGTGCTTGGTGTTTCGCTGGACGTCATTAACCCGCATTTCTGCTTTATGATTTTTCTCAAGCCGTCGGAGGTGTTTCAGCGCTGAGCTCTGCAGACGGGGTTTCTAGGCAGCTCCTTAAAAAATGAGCCGCACGTAAAGAAAAAATTAAAAAATCCCGCTTTTGCTGTGGGTGGTGATAGCGGGCTTGGGATGTTTGTAACTTTCCATTTCTCTTTCAGTTTATTAACTTGACCTGAAATGCCTTTTTTCCCCCTTCAATCTTTCTTTTTTTCTTTTATTTATTTTTTTTTTAATGGTTGACCATATTTGCCACCCCCTTCTCTCTCGTGCCTCCTCACCTGACCAGCCTGGGCTAAGCAGCTGAGAAGGGAAGTTTAGGGGGGAGGCTGGAATCCATCTATACTCGCTATCCGCTAAAAACAAATCTTATTTTTTCTGTGCCTGTGTGATACCGACCCTCCCTTCGCACCCTCCCCAGCTTTGGAGCAGACGCCGCAGGTGCTGCAGCGGTTTCCTCAGAAGGAGGTGAAAATGAGACAAAACGAGCAATTTCTGCAGCTTCTGCATTCCCGCTGCTGTGAAAGCCCAGGAAAGTCTCCTCTTGTTTCTGATCCTACAACGGTTCAGGGGTGAAAGCGCTAAACTTCCCTTCTAACAGCACTGATGCCCCCAAATTGCTGAAATAGCTCAGAAATAGGGGCTGGCAGTGGTTCCTGGGGCCGAGCCGGGGCTGGGGGGCAGCGGGGAGAACCACCCCCGGGTTCCCGAGCGGGGGGACCTTGTCACCGTGGATGTTTTGGGCTCTCCCACTGTGGGATACGTTTGTCGTTCTGTGCCTGCCGAGGGTCGGTCCTGCCTGAGGTTGGGGTTCGGGGCTGCATGTGGGGAGCGGGGGCAGAGCTGAGGAGCTCTGTCCTGCCCATGGCCATGAGGGGGGCCAAGCACACGGTGGGGAACGGGGCATGCGGGATGACCCCACCGTTTCGCTAACATTCGGCTGCATAGCAGTGTGTTTATCCAGAAAGAAACATCAAAGCGACTAACCTGAGGTCCCATTTCACCAAAAAACCTTTTCCCATCAAAGATGAGCGCTCGGTGCAATAATTGCCGTAGATGGGAACGTCTGAGCCAACATGAGCCTTGGCCTTTATTGGGGAATTGCATGTGGATGTGGAAGCCAGACCTCCCATGTCGTGTGATTTTTCTCTAATTAACAGCTAACAATTAATGTCCCAAGCGCTGAGCATGCGTGTCGCGTGGCTGCCCTCCCGTCTCCCGCTTCGTCCTGCGGCTGCTCGTTGCAGAGCCTGGTTCTTAAGGACCTGCTCGTGGGCTCAGCATGAGGCTTGTGCTTAGAAACGCGTTTTCTGCCCCTCTTGCTGCTTTGCTGATCGTCCCACTGTTTCTCCTCCTGTGTCTGCACCGGGTTTTGTTGTCTGTGACACTGATCGTTTGCCAAAGGGACTAGAGGGAATCTCGAGTGTATCCAGGAGCCTCAGCTTCAGAGGTGGGGAGACTTGAGCTCTGAGGCTGGTTCATTCTGAATCCCGGAGTGATGTGGGGTTGGCAGGGACCTCTGGAGAGCACCCAGTCCAAGCCCCTGCCAGAGCAGGGGCACCCACAGCAGGTCCCACAGGAACGTCTCCAGGGGGGTTGGAATGTCTCCAGAGAAGGAGACTCCACCACCTCTCTGGGCAGCCTCTGCCAGGCCTCTGCCACCCTCACACCAAACAAGCTCCTCCTCATGGTGTTCACATGGAGCTTCCCCTGGTCCAGTTTGTGCCCGGTCCCTCTTGTCCTGTCCCTGGGCACCACTGGGAAAAGCCTGGCCCCATCCTCCTGACACCCACCCTGGAAGGATTTAGAGGCGTTGATCAGATCCCCCCTCACTCTGCTCTTCTCCACACGGAACAGACCCAAGTCCCTCAGCCTTTCCTCAGCAGAGAGATGTTCTCATCCCCTCAGCATCTTGGGAGCCCTTTGCTGTGCCCTCTCCACCAGTTCCCTGGCCTTCTGGAACTGGGGAGCCCAGCACTGGTCCCAGTGCTGCAGCTGTGGCCTCCCCAGGGCAGAGCAGAGGGGCAGGATGACCTCCCTCCACCTGCTCTGGCCACGCTCTTCCTGATGCCCCCCAGGATGCCATTGCCTTCTTTCCCAAAATTCCTAGAGCTCTTTGATCATTTGGGTCTAAGCACAGGTTTTGCAGCCCCTTGGGCAGCGAGCTGTAGATCACACTGCACGTAGCCTCAGGAGGAGCTGCATTAGGTCCCATAGCACATGGGTTTCCATCTGGGGGCAGTTTGGGTCATTGACCCCCCAGCAAAACTGTCAGAGCTGTGTTTGCCCCCAGGGTGCAAGAGGCTCCCGGTGATGGGAGCACTGGGACAGCAGGGGGAGAGCACGGTGTGTCCTTCAGGAGTCAAAGAGACGTTTGCAGCGAAACTGGGCAGGAGAGGTGGTCCAAAAATTGCAATCTAAAGTGTTTTCTCTGAACTGGTGGAAATGTACAGGAGGGGCTGGGTTGTTAGCTTAAGTTAAGCAAGCTCCCGACGCGTTCATCTTTATAAATAAACCAGCACATCACTTATGTTAACTGGGGATCAGGTGTTGGTACAGAATGGTTTTATGACAACTTCAGTGATTGCGAAATGTGAACTTCGTTGAATCCTGTTTTTCTGAGATGAAGTTGCCTTTCAAGGAAAGCAGTGGTGGTGTGAGCCTGAGGAAGCTTTGCCTTCGCAGGATTTGGGCATTAGAGCAAAAAAGAGTGAGCGAGCATTTTCTAGCACCTCGGGTCTGGAAGGAGGATGTGATGTTTCTCATTTACACGGATTCTGTCACACGTAGTAAAGGCTGAGAACTCGGTGCTGTCCTTATGGCAGATTCTTCTCTGAGGAGCTGCTGCAGTTGACGTCCATCTGGGACAACCAGAGCTTCTGCTCCCAGGTCCCATGTCTAAGGCCACATGTGTGCAGTTGGGACCGGTCGCTGGGAGCCTTCTGGAACCCGGAGGTGACACCATCACGGCTTCACTCCTGATCCTGGTGTCCAGGGAATACTTGTGCATCCCTCCCGGGGCCTTTGTGTCTGCAGGTGTTTTGCATGGACACCAGTGGCCTTGGCCAGAAGTGTTTTGGCAGCTTTCCTTGTCATCACCGAACATAAAACAACAGCTTGTGAAGCAGTAATATTTTAAATATTTCTTAGCTTGAAGTTATTATTGTAATTTATCATGTAATTATTCTGCATGAAATCCGAGTTCTTGGCAGTGGACATCACCCAGAGGAGACAGGATTGTACCTGCCCCAAGGGACTTGCTTCCCTCAAAGCCAAACCATAGATGATGTTTAAGGTATGAAATACACCTGGGAAGAGTAACTGATAATGATCGGCTTTTTTCCCTTTCTCCATCTTCACCATCCCCTGCCGTGCTTCGGAGCAGTCTGTGAGATGTGTTGCTGGAGGGTGTTCCTCAGTTCATCCCGTGTCAAGTGACCATGGCCAAAACTCACCCAGTTCCACCTTCTGCAGCTGGCTGTGGCAGGAGGTGTTCCTCGCCAGTGTCAGCACCCATGTATTCACCCCTCCCGGAGATTCCCAGCTGGATAATTCCCTGCTTTCTTCCCTCTGCAAGTCACCAGGCAACGGTCCACTGCTGCCACCAAGCTTCTGTAGACCCCAAGATTATCCTTAGAGTTCTCCTGCAGAACTTCTGTTGTATGAAGGTCCAGCAGAGACTTGACTTGTGTTATACCTACGGTGAAGCGAACCTGATCCATTCTGCAAAGCCCAATATTCACCAAGCATGCAGGCGAGGAGAACGCCACCAGCCTCTGCCGGGGCTGTCCTGAAGCCACCAGCCAGCGGTTGGGAGGATGCATCTTCAGCTTACTGTGTGCAAACTCTCTTCTGACCTTCTAGAGGTGAAGATACCTGGGCCTGTTGATGCAGGCCGTATTTTTTAGTCTTATTTTCTGGGAAGACTGAAGAGTTTGGACATTGAGGTTGTGCACCAGGGGTGGTCACGTATCTCAGGAGCATTGCAGTGCTTGTAGAGAGAGAGGAGGCTCTGTCACGGGTGGCCTCCACAGCAGTGTTTACAAACTGGTGGTTAAGCTACAGAAGCTGGTTACGTTGGCAGACATAAAGGAACGTTGTCCTGGCTCTCATGGTGGAAAGCGCAGGGGCACGGCTGTAGGTGGCATTCACAACTTGTTTGTGCGAAGGGATTGTCCACGGTGACAAGAGACACAGTTCTGGACAGACGTACGGTTACTGTTGGAACGTTTGTACAACTGGCTTTGAATTCGAGCTTAAAAATGCCTAATTCTTTCTGGAATGGGAAGTCATAGAGATCTGTTTGCAGAGCTTAACCGAGGAGAGTCAGGAGATGCTGTTGTTGATGACTCTCCTTCCCCAGCCCGATGAGGGGACAGCCCTACCCTTTGCAGGTGCTGCGCTCTCCGTCCCTGCCCTCAGTCCGCCCGGGGTTTGGAGGGGACGTGGAGATGGACCACTGGTGGAGCGCTGGCAGCAGGGACACAGCTGGCTGCTAAAAATAACCCGACCAGAGGAATGCTAATGCAAAATGTTTATTCTAGGCCTGAATCAGAAATTGTTTTTAACCCTCCTGCGTGGGCCTTCGGGTTGTTTTGCCCGGGCCGTGTCCTTCTGCGGAGGTTGGCGTGTCCAGCTCTGCTCCTCCCTCAGCCTCTCCACCAGAGAGACATTCCCGTGCCCCTCAGGACTTCATAACATCCTCGTGTCATGGAAATTGTAGTGATCGAGTTGAAGAGGTTTATCTTTGAGCAATTTAAGTCTCACGAGCTCCGGTCTCTTGTGCGGGAAGTCATTTTCTAAGGCCGTTTCTGGCGGCTGAGGGCAATTCTCTGCCCGCTCATCCACCCCCTGCACCGTCTCTAAGGTATATTTTTGTACTTGCCGTGTTTCTTTTGAAGAGCATGTTAGCCCTTTAGCAAGATAAATGTTTGGATCTCATTATTCCTCATCTTTTTCTGTTGTTTTTTTTTTTTCAAGAGCACACAGAAAAGTAGCTGCAGAAATAGAACCTCAATCTCAAAATCTCTGTCACGTGTCTTAATTACCAGACTGATTATACGTGTGCATTATAAACTCCCCCGGCAGCTGGTGATGGGGCTCCAGCTCAGTCGTCTCCTGAGTTTCCCTTCCATTTTTGTGGCAGTGCTCTCTGAAAGGGGGAGAAATCATTCCTGAAACTGGGCCTGGATTAAAACCGTGGGGAAGATCTTTCACATCCTCTGCCTTAGAACGCAAAAATTGAGAGATGTTCGTGGAAGTCACTTCTCCAATTAGAAGTACGAGTCTTTTTAATACAAATGTAGAAGATCCGGAGGTTTTGTGTTAGAAGTTGCTTTTTCCTTTTTCGGTGTTTGAGCTTCTGTGTTGTTGTAGGGAGATGTCATTGGAAATGTTGTCCCTCGAGCATGGGAGTGTGTGCTCTGAAGTGTTACTGAAAGCGAGTTAATGTCACCCTGTTTGGCTTCTGAAGATACCACTCATGAACATCCAATCGGTTTTTCCTTTTTTTTCCTCGGGATTTTGGGTTCTGTAGTTAAATTGAAGCCTTTCTAGGTGCACACAGGAAAAAAGAGCAGAGCAGCGCAGGTGCCTGCATGAGATAGAAACGCTTTGCTAAGGCCAGCAGTTGAAGGACTTGGAATTTTCTTGACGGTGTTGGGTGAGGGAGGGCAGTCCCGGGAGAGGTGAGCTCCTCCAGGCCACCTTTCCCACCAGAGGCTGGACCAGAGGATCTCCTGAGGTCCCTTCCAGCCCGAGCTGCTCCATGGCTCCGCCCAGACACTTGGTGCCTTTTGGGTCGTTGCTGCCGGTGGTGAACTTGGCTTTCTGGAGCCTCTCGACTTGGCTGGTTGTACTTCACCCTCTCGTCCTTCTGCTCTTGGTCCTCTGTGTTCATCCGTAGGCTGGGGAGATGTCTGGTTCGCAGGCAGTGGGGATACACGGGGGGCTCTTAGGCTGGATTTTGCGGCAGGAAATGGGGACGCCTTCCTTGAGGAGCTATTGTTCTTGGTGTCTTGCTGATTTTTAGGAAACGTAGCCTCCAGGATGCCCACGCTGCTTTTTAATTCCAGTTTATTTTCAGTTCACATTCCTTTATGGCATTTCTGTGGCCTGTGCTAGCAGAGGAGGAGGAATGCTTTTTTCTCTGTTGGAACGTAAGTCCCTTAATTGACATTTTAACGTGAACTTGAATTCTCCCCTCGCAGTGACGCGGACTGCATGGTTATCGATAAGCTGGCCATCACTGACATGGGAACGACAAAAGCATCCAAACCCCTCAACAACGTGGCCCAGCACTCGGAGGAGCACCAGAACCCCGCCGCCGTTGTCACAGCTGTCACGGAAACGGCCACAAAAGACAGGTGAGACGGTCAAAAATCTCCTTTACCAGCCTGTGACAGAGAATGGGTTTTTCCCGTGTCGCTGGATGCGGTTGTTCTACCTCTGCTGTGCGGTCAGAGTTGGACAAGTAGAACGTCTGGAGCGTCCTGGAGGCGTTATCCTGCAGGTGGAGAAGAGCTCCAACTGCAATATATCACACATACCTTTAAGTTTCCCAGAAGTGCTGTCAAACCATCTGTTTTATTAAAATAATGGACTTCTCATTTTCCTCCTGCATGACAAGGACTCGGGCAGTGTGGGGTTGTGTGGTCAGGTGAGTGGATAGACATGGACAGTTAAAATACTGTGAGGGAATGCGGGAGTGTGTTTTGGTGTCTGAAACTGGAGGTGATCTCAAGGAGAATGACATCATTATTTTTTTTGTGAATGTGACAGTTTAGGTCTTTTTAAATACAAAACCCAATCCTTCTGCACGTCTGGTGCTGTCACCTCCACAGGAGCCCTGGGCAAGGCTGGTCAGGTCAGAGCCTTCTGGTGGACTTGGGACCTTGACGGTCACATTCCAAACTTCTGGGTCAATAAATGTAATCAGTGTTGTGTAATCGGTGGTCAAAGCTGACTTTGCGGTTTCTGTTTTGATTTCTAAACATGGCATTTTGTAAAGGACTTGGAGGGGGATCTCATTAGGAAACTAATAATGTTTCAGCAGGCAGAAGAAACAAAAATAGAGGAAGGGTGGAAGGAGAAGGATGGAAGGAGGAAGGATGGAAGGAGGAAGGATGGAAGGAGGAAGGATGGCTCAGATGCTACTAAAGAGGAAGTTTTCCAGCCAGGATGAAAGTCGGCGTGAGGAGCATGTTCCAGTGGTTTTATTTCTCTAATTGCTACTCTTTGGGTTTCTCTCTAGGAAAGAAGAAGTCTTGCCCTGTGCTGAAGCCACATTAAATGGCCCCGCTTGATGAAAGAGCTGCAATGGGACGTGTGTGACCCAGGCCAGGCTGCTACCTGGTGATGCAATTTGTCAATTTATTATTTTTTTTTTTTTTTCATTTTAATTTTATTTTTTAATAAATGCTGCATTGATGAGAGAGCTGGCATTCAGGACCAGACACGCAGTTTCAGCACCAACAATCTGTTCTGAAAGACACTTGCATTGTCTAAATGTAGCATCGATCAGTTAGTCGTCACAGGAACGATGGGGTTCTTCCCGAGCAAGCCTTCTGCCTAATTTCAGTTCCTTGTCCCCCTTCCCCTCTTCTCCCTTGTTTTTGTTTTGTATCTGGGGTTCAAGTCCTATTTTCTTAGTGTTATTGCACACAGTATTCAGCTTCTCTTCGGAAAGGTAGCAGGTCTAACGCTGGGACTCGGACAGCGCACAGGAGTCCCGCAGTCGTGCGACCAAAGTTCCTGATGGAGCTGTCTTTGGGCAGCATTTGCACCGCTTTTGTATAGCAATAAAGCCTTATCAGAAACATTTCATAGGAGGAAAAGATGCAAACACTTTAAATGGGAGGAAGCAGGGAGGGATTTTATTTCACCTTTTTGTGGGGCGGGAGGGAAGGGGTTGACCTGGTCCCCAGCCGGAGGCCGAGTAGCTGACGTGCCCTCCTGCCGGACTGTCGGGAGGAGCGGGACGTCCCACGTCCCCGTGAATTGCCGGGTGCTCTCCTCCGGAGCCGCGGCGGTTCGCTGCGGGACCCTGGGGCAATTAGCCATTGGCCTCCTCTGCCCGAGCCGTCACAACTCCCCTCCCCGGACATCGTCCCGCGTTGGCCGCGGAGCGTGCGGAGGAGGCAGCGCGGTCTTTGCATCCCTCTGGAGGATCTGGAGGATCGGCATCCCCCGGGGACCGCTGCCGGGCGGGCACCAGAGCAGACGTGGCACAAACAGGTTATCAGGTGTTTGCTGGCTTTTTTTTTTTTTTTGGAGACTAATGTATTTTCAAATTATTATGGAAATCCTTTTTCTGTTTTGTTTTGTTCTGTTTTTTAAAGTTTTTAATGGATGCAGGAACAGCAACACTTTTGCACTTTGTACCAATGACAACAGGGGAGAGCGAGACGGCCCCCGCGCAGGACTCCTGCTGCTTCTCCCCAGGTAGTCGGCCGTGGAGACGTTTGGGGTGGGGGGGACACGTACTCCTGGGACAGCAGGATAAAGCAGTTCGGGGAGATGGACTGCTCTTCACCCTCCCTGGGAGCGAGGCCTCTTGGAGGGGTGTGTGTGACTTGGGGACACGGGTGACGGCTGGAGGACCTGCTCCCCGAAAAGGCTTGGTTTGAGACAGCTCTGCCCCGGCCTCTGCTTCCAGCTTCTCCCCACGGGGCACCCCGGCACGGAGCTGACGCGGGTGTAGGTGTTGGGCCACTGGCAGAAGCAGGCTGGGGCTGGGGACCCCGGGGTGGACCCCGGCGCTCGCTCTCTGCCCCCGTAGCGTGGATCCGGAGCTGGGCCTGCTTTTGTGTGTAACTGCCCCGAAACCCTCCCCTCCAATGGGAAACGCCGCTTCTTTTAGTAGTCCAAGACCTAAGCTGGAAAATCATTCACCTTGGAGTAAAAGCATGAAGCTTGACACGTAGGTAGCCAAATAGCTTATTTCCAGATATATTCTCACTTGTGCGTAACGAGGGACTTCACCCTGTGAGTGTCAAAAGGTACCTCACGCAGATCTGGTGTTACGGGCAAAGGCATCCCAGCCAGACTTCAGTCTTTTTACAAAAAGAAAAATACTTTATTTTTAACTGTGACTATGTCTGTAGCGCATACGAGCTTCTCGTGGCTGTGTGGAGAGGTGGCGTGGGGAGCGGGGTGAGACGGGCAGCGTGTTCTGGCTGCTGGGGCCGGTCTGTTCTTGCCGGATCCGTGTCCCTCGGGGACGTACCCGCAGCAGGAGGGGATCCTGCCCGAGGAGAAGGTCGGCCCCTTTCAGCGGGCAGGGAGAGCTGAGGGTTTGCTTTGCCGGAGCAGCAGGAGGGGGGTGTCGGTGCAGAAAGCGGGGTGGGGGTGAGACCCCCGTTCCCTCGGGGGCGGTGGGCGCTGCTGTGCTGCTGGCATAGCTGTGCTTCCAGCTGCAGTCACTCTCACGGCACAGGACTGTTGCTCTGGGACTCCTCTCGCTCACTCTTGTTATTTAATATTAATAATTTAAAGTTCCGTCGCGCTGGGAGGAAAAAAAAAATCTCCCTTTCTGCTTTGTTTGCCCCGCTTGCCGTTTGGAGATCAGTCCCTCTCTTAGCCAGGATTCTCGGAAGTGATTAGCGGGTTTGAGTTCCTAATTGGAGACATGTTAAAGTCTTAATTTTCAGAGGATTGGTGCTAGAGTTTTCCTGCAAATCAGGTTCTCCTGGGGGATTCCTTAAACACCCAAAAACGATACTATGAAAACAGAAAACCCGTCAGTCTAACACGAGTCAGTGCAGCTGGTTGAAGACCGTGGTTGGGCTTCAGTCCCGTTAAATCCCGGGCGATGGGAATGGTTCTCCTCCAGTCTGTCCCCGTTCCCAGCGCCCACCCTGCTGCAGTCCGGGTCGAGCCCATCCAGGATCAGGAGATGAAGGGGAGGTGTCCGGAACAGGCACCGTTCCGTCATCCCTCTGGCTCGTTACGCTTGGGCCGCCTCGTTAAACATGGTGTTTGCCTTGGGTAACGTCATGGACGGGGGTCACCTCCCGTCACCTGGCGCCGTGCTGCGGGTGCAAGGGCACGGGCTGCGGGGAGACCTCCGCCTGGAAAGCCGCAGCAGTAACACCCTGAAACGTTCGGGAGAGATGTCCAAGGACGTGTTGGTCTGTGCCTTTTGTTGCAGCTCCTGAACATGTCGTTCGTTAGCTTTTGGCTTGGAGTCTATAAATTTAAAGGAAAGCTTTAATGATGTATGTAAACATATCCGGTAAGCAGATCTAAAACCACAGTTTAGTTACTGGGAGGCTCCTTATCTTGGTTATCTTAATTTGATGACTTGCGGCTGGTTACTTTGGTGATGAGACAATTTACTGGTATTCAAAGAGGTGTATGGAAACGCGCAAGCTCTCCTGCTGCTGTGACCGTGCTCCCCGTCTGGGGTTTAACCCCTGGATTTTACCTCGTGGCTCCCAGCGCAGCCACCGAGCCCATCCGGAGACGTCCCTCACCCCTTGGTGTGCTGGAGTGTGCGGCTCGGGACGGGGCCGGGGCCGGGTGGGGGTTTCCCTGCCTGGCCCAAGTGGGTTTAGAGGGAAAGGGTGCAGAAATGTGTGTCTGGTCCTGAGTTGGGGCTTCCCGTCTGTCTGGAGAGACGGACGGGGGGGTCGGAGGGTCCCTCTCGCCGTCTGTCCCAGGGTGGCACCGGTGGATTATCTACTGAGAAGGGCTTCACTGACCCCCCCCCCAACCCTGTAAAAGCCCCCGGGCTGGGGTGGCTGCGTGGGCAGGGAGCAGTGAGAACTCAACAGAGGTTACACACAGCACTGTCCTTCCCCATTTCCCTGCAATATTTTTGGGTCTGTCCATATGGACAGGGGGTATATACATATATATATATCTATATATCAGTTTAGGTCTGACTGTGCCTGCTGAGGAGTGTGTATATAGATAGATATTTGCAATACGCATTATTCCATGTATATCTATACATACACAGCTGGATGTTGCCAGCAGCCTGGTGAAGCAGGGACGGGGAGCACAGCAGCTCCATCCAGAGCAGCTCCTACCAGACCAGAACCAGCACGGCATACCTTACTGGGGATAGTGGTTCTGCTGGAAGGCTCTAGTTGAGCAGTTTGACCCAGCTGGGCGTTGATGTGGTGGATGATGAGAGCGGTGGCCGCCGTGGTGTTGCCTTGCCCTCGCGTTCCACCCCGGGAGAGGAGGAATCGTGCCTCTTCTGCACAATTAGCCAACATAAATCATTCCTGAATCATAGCACAGTTGTCTCCGGGTGGTTGGATTGTGGGGGAAACACACTCCTTTGGGTGATGTGTCCATGCCGGGGTCCCACCATCATCACATCAGGTTCTGGTTTTTGGGTGTCCAAGCACCAGTGTTGGGTTCTTCAGTGTTGGAGTGGGGGGAGCACGGCTGGGGGCTGCCATCAGAACAACCCCGTGCCGCAGAGACGTTGAGCGTGACTAGTTTGGAGCCACAGAGATGTGATCCGGCAGCAGATAAAAACTCGAGTGGTTTGGGTGAATCATTTCTGCTCCTCACTACTGGCTTTGAACACCGGGTGCAGGGAGGGCAGCAGCTCCGTGCCCCCCCAGAGCCGGGAGATCTGGCCATGGGTGCTGGGTGTGAGTTCCCCAGTGGTCCCAGGAGGTGAGGTCCTATCTGGGATTATATCCACCGGCTTCAAACCAAGGTGCAGGTGAGGTAGTCCTTGGAAGGAGAGGGATCAAAGAACGTGGTTGTAGTTTATTCAACAGTTTCACCAATCTTCTAACAAACTTCGCCCCCCGCCCCAAATACGATTTATTGCTGCTTCTCTTGAGTCGTAACGGTTCCAGCTGACAAAATTCCAGTTATCCATCTGGATAACGTATCCTCAGCAAAGCCTGATACGTTCTGGGAGCGTCCCAAGGCTCCGCTGCCCTCACGGCTTTTTAGAGAGCTGCGGCTGGTGAGCGGAACGGAAAACCGGTGGGTGCACAAGTTTAAAATAAATAAAGAAATAAAACCTAAAAGCCTCCCCAGTGTTCCCCACAGCATCTGTTCAGAAAGGCTGGGGCATCCCAGTTTGGCGGTGGGAAGGTTTGGGGTACGGTGCCGTGCCCAGGGTGGATGAAAGGTAAGGGGCATTCCTTAAATAACATCACTAAAGGGAAATATCTCAAATGGCTTTGTCGCTGCCCGGTTGATCTGGGGGGTGGCAGAGACCCCTCGTTCTGCAGGTGCCAGAGAGTGCCGTGGTTGCCAGCAGAGGTGGAGGAGGTGCAGCTCGTCCCCCCGGTGCTGTGACACCCACCACGCGGTTTGATGTCCCCTGGGGCTTCCTGAGAGAGTTCCCCAGAGTCCTGCAGCCAAGTGGTCTCATTAATTGGACTTGATAAGTAAGATCACTCGGTATTTTTGGGATGTAACTCTTGGCGTTTTGGCTGCCATCCGGCAGCTGCTGTGGTTTCAGTCATTTAAAGAACAGGTTTTCTTCTCCTCTAGCTCTTCCCAAAGCAGCCACCTCACCCCAGTCATGCTCAGAAGCCATAAACTGTGGATTTGGTTGTTATAAGAGGGTTTGTTGTCATTAGAAAAAAAAGAGACAAAAGGAAACCTGCTGTTCACAAGGATGTGCTCATTTTCGTTGGTTGGTTTGTTGTTGGTTTTTTTCCACCCGGCATCAGTTCTCTCTGAAATCCCGCTCCAAGAGCGTCTGTCTCCGGCTGCGAGCGCTCACCGGGCCAGTGCGACGCGCTTCCCCGCTATTTCGCCTACCCCAGCTTCAAAATAAAACATTTTTAGGTGCTTTTCCCCCAAAGCGAAGCTCGGTTTCTTGCTCTCAGCCCAGTCCTGATGCTGGGGGAGCGGTGCCGGTCCGTGGGCTCTGCCCTGCGGGAGAGGTTTGCTCTGGCTGGGACATCACCAGCCACGAAAAACCACCCCACCAGCGAGGTGACAGCTGCCCCCTTGGTCTGAGAGGGTCTTTCTCCTCCCGTGGCGTGGGATGGGGGGCTCTACTTTAAAAACAAGCCAAAAAAAGATGTATAGGAAAGAGCTGAAGGAAAATGGAGCGCTGTGCCCGGGTGTGCCCGCCGTCACGCCGTGTCGCTGGGGGGCTCGCTCTTCATTGGGTTAAACGAGGACATGTTGTGTTGGGTCCCGTGGGCAGGGAATTCGGAGAAGCCTCAGAGCTGTAAATGGGGTGGGTTTGGGAAAGCTGTTGGTCCCTCAGGGCACATTTGACGTTACTGTCACCCTCTGGCTCTCCCCGCGTGCGGTGTGACTGCCCCCGGCTTTGCTCCCTGCCTCCTGGCTTCCTCCGCTTCCCCAGTCGGGGGGTGAAAGGGCTTGTTCAAGCCTTGTTACCCCCCGAAATCCAGAGTGCAGTTGTGTATAATACGGTTAACCCTGGGCTTGGGAGGATTTAGTTTTATTTTCATGAGCGACCTGGTCGGGGCAGAGCTGAAGGCTCTCGGAAAGCTCCCGAAATGAGAACCTTGGCTTCCGAGGCCACCGAGTGTGGTGCCACTGGTGCCATGGAGCGTGGCAAGGTGTGTGTGTGTCTGTAGGGATCCACGGCTTGGGTGTGTGTTTGTCCCCGCTCGCTGATGGATCCCGTAGCCGAGTGACGGGGCTGCGACAGGGGGTCTCCCTTCGCTCTGCTGAGGTTGCGGCTGGGTTGGTGGCGCCTCGCGGTGCCGACGGGGACCGCTTGTGTTTCCCACGGGAAAGGGGGGGTGCAGCCTCCCTGCGATGGGCCAAGGCTGGCAAGTGGTCTCTTTTCTTCCCCTTTTCTTAATTAATGTGTCGTCTCAGCAGGTTTTGTGTTGTGGAGAGAAGGTATCAACGTCGTTTGTTTCTCCGTCGAAGCAGGAAACATTATCTGGGCAAAAAAGAGTCCCAAGCTGGAGATCAACCCAAACCCACCTGCAGCTCCTCCCATCTTAGAAAGTGGCATTTAATATTAGAGATCATCTCTCGGTGAGGCTGCACCAGTGTCTCACTGGGTGAGAAGAGGGTGCCGTGTCTGGGGCATCCGGGGCTCGGAGCACGCCGTTCCCATCGTTACTACGTTTTGAAATAACTTGGGATAAAGTTTGAAGCAGTAATTTTACCTTTGCACGATGACTCGCCAAAAAAAAAAAGAGATCCTTCTGGTGAGGGGAGCGGCGTGTGTTGGGTTTCGTACGGACAGTGCCTTGGCTCCTGCCCAGGGTTCCGCGCCGTTGGTTATTGCTGTGGGGCTCGGGAGGCAGAAACGGGCACCTCAGAGGCGCTGAAAAGTATTAGGCCGTCCCCAAAACTCGGTGCAGTCAAAGTTGAAGGTTCTTTGGGAGCCGGGTTGGACACAATTCCTGTTGCTCTCCCACCGGCTCCGGTTTCCAGCTTGGGCGACGCTGTTTGGTTTGGGGGGAAGGCAGCGGGTTTTGGTAGCGGTTTCCCCCCGAGGTGGCTGCTGGCACCGTGCCGGGAGAGGGGGGTTCTCGTCAACCCCCGCGGGCGTTTGCCGTCTGCGTTTACAGGGGAACCTTCTGACGAATCTCGGTGCAGGAAATAGACAATTTGGCTCCTGTACGTTGGCTTCTCTCATCTAAAACTCGCTGACCTCAGTACGAGAAGGGCATGTGGTGCCCAGTCCCACCTCCCTCTTCAGTGTTGGACAAACATGGACTGTATTTCCCAGTGACTGTTACCCATCACCTTTCCCCACCCAAGTATGAAAAATGTTAGTGAAATATGCCTATATGTAAAATGTATTTTTATATTTGATGCTGAGCAGGAGAGAAAAATCCTTTCTTCTCTCCCTGAAGCTGGGGGGCTTTTATAAAGGACAGATCCTTCCCCATCTATTTTTTATTTTCTCAAATTGCTTGGTGATGTAAACTATGAAAAAATCAGATGTAAAAAACAGATGTAAACTATGAAGAAATCTTCTATCGTGTAATTTTAATGCTCGTAGCTAGTTTTTCAGAACTTTCTAGGAATTCTAGAAATGCTGTAGAGAATCTCCCACTGTTGGTGGATTTTGAGTAAGCTCGTCCTCTGCAGGAAGGCCTGCCGTGGCCGGGCGCTGCCTAGGTGTCTCCTAGGCTGGATCGTTAATGGAGCTAAACTTGAAGTGTCATTAACTACAGGCACAGCAAATGTTAATTGGAAACTTCTCGTCATGTAGAGTGTGGAACTCTCTCTCACTCGTTGGTAACCCCATGGAAGTCCTTTGCCAAACCAACAAATGTTGGGTGAGGGCCAGCCAGAGCTGGGTGGCCAGCAGAGAAGTCCTGCTCTTGCTCCGTCCTCATTTAAGGGCCTGCTGGAGTGGCCATAGCCGGGTCCCATGGGTGCTGCACCCACCTGGGCTTTGGTTTACAAAATTGGTGTTGAGGAGGTTTTCATCTGTGCTGGAGGCTGTGTGAGAGGAGGGTCATCCCTCTCCATGGTTGGGAGCCCCAAGGTGGCACCATGATGGCATGTTGGGTGCTCCTTGCGTTGGGCGTTCCTCACTGTCGAGCGTTCCTCGCCGTTGGGTGTTCCTCGCCGTTGGGTGCTCCTCGTGTTGCGTGCTCCTCACTGTTCAGAGCTGCTCGCTGTTTGGTGCTCCTCACGTTGGGTGTTCCTCACGTTGGGTGTTCCTCATGTTGGGTGTTCCTCACGTTGGGTGTTCCTCATGTTGGGTGCTCCTCACATTGGGTGTTCCTCACCATGCCAGTGACTTTGCCCTGAAACTTTAACTCTTTTCCTGCTCATCTCGTCTCCAGACTCAGGCTTAAACACAACCCCATGCCTGACTTGCCGGGACAATCTGGACAAACGGCTTTGTGCAGTAAATCACCTCTTCTCTCTTCTCGCCCGAGGTCAGACAGTGCCATCCCTTGCACGGCGGCACGTTCTCTCCGTCCAGGCTCTCCTCACATCACCACCTCCCCAGGTCTGTCTGCTCAGACCTTTCAAGAAGGCCACCGGGCGAATGGCTCTCGTTCTCCGTGTCACCTCGTGGAGCGGGAGGGACCTGGCGGGGGTTTGCCTGGAGCCGGTAGCAGTCGGGTGACACCGGGCACTCAACCTGCCTTAAAGCCCGTCGGTCACACGTCAGTGACAGTTCTGCATTCTTACTCTGACAGAGTCAAATAGCGTCAAGAAAACCATTAATTACCTCATGCTATAAATTGATGTAAATTTTGTCTGTAACGTATGGATCAGATGAATATATACGTGCTACTTGAGAACATTAGAAGAAAAAAAAAAGGAGTATTTAGTAAATTGCACAGTAAATTGTAATGGGTAATTCAGCGTTCGGTTCCTGTCCGTCACCTGAAATGGAGAGATTATCTTTTTAAGAACATCCTTGCGCCGTTTGCAAAGCCCCGTTTCCTTTTTGCCCGAGGCTCTGAACAGAACTTTCTTTCTTTCTTTCCTTCTTGAAACAGATTGGCCAGAGCAGGGGCTGGGGGAGTTCTGCGTCCTGGGGGCTCCTTTGTGTCCTTCCAGAAACTTCTCTGCCTGTGACACGTGTCCCCTCACCTTGTCATTGATTTCCATTTATTGTGTCCTATCACTCCTGCTGTTTCCCCCGTAACAGCCCCTCTCCCTCTGCCCTTCCATCTGCTGGAGCTTTATGGGCTCCCTCGGACGCTCGCCAGCTCCCGGCGGGACGGAGGCTTGTTTTTTTGGGGGGAGTAACTTCAGTTTGCCCTATTTCTCACGCTTCCGTACTGCCCCTTTTGTGGTGCAGACCCGCAAGTCCGTCCGTGCCTGGCATTGCCGGGCGTGGGGAGCAGGGGGGCAGAATCCCCTCCTCTGATGAGTCCCTGTGTCCTTCTCCCACCGAGGAGCGTTCCCAGGGGCTGCAGCGGCTCCTGGGACGGGACCCTGCGGGGGGGCCGGCTCGGGGTGTCCCCCCCATTGGCAGCACCGTCCCCGCAGAGAGCTCCCCCTGCCCCGGAGGCAGCGCCCTGTCTCTAGGGCAGAGCAATGGTCAGCAATAAAAATCCCGGGTAGAGAAGCACCAGTGCCTTTCTTTTAGTCCGACGGGAGTCGTTTCTTCTCATTCCGTGTGGGACCCGTCATGTTTCGTCCAGAGGGAGCCGGGAAGGAGGGAGAGGGGCCGGGATGCGCAGAGGGCTCCCACGCTGCCATAAGAATCGTAATTTTCCGATACCCCAGTGTTGTTCCGAGTGCCTTAAATCCTTATAGCCACCCGCATCCCGACGGAAGGTGTTTCTGTTCCTCGTGCTCTCCTGCCTCTTCTGCCCCCCTCACCTCGGCGCTGCTTGTGCCACTCGGTTCCTCTGTCCCCTGGGCTGTCCCCCCGACATTCCCGCTGTGCCTGCGCCTCCTGCGCTGGCCGAGTCCTGCCAGGGCTGTGCTGCCGCGGGGACACTGTCCCTCCTTTCCCAAACGCTTTCCCTTCTTTCCCAAATCCTTTCCCTTATTTTCTGGACTCTTTCCCTTCTTTCCTCGACTCTTTCCCTTCTTTCCTGGACCCTTTCCCTTCTTTCCCGGACTCTTTCCCTTCTTTCCCGGACTCTTTCCCTTCTTTCCTGGACCCTTTCCCTTCTTTCCTGGATCCTTTCTCTTCTTTCCTGGACACTTTCCTTTCCAGACTCTTTCCCTTCTTTCCCGGACCCTTTCCCTTTTTTCCCAGACCCATTCAGGGACCCTTTCCCTTCTTCCCCAGGACCCTTCCCCTCCTTTCCCAGACCTTTTCCTGGACCCTTTTCCTTTTTTCTGGGACTCTTTCCCAGCCCCTTTCCCTGTTTTTCCCATGGCTCAGGGTGTGTGGATGATCCGAGGGCGGTTACCGAAGCCGGTGGGCAGTGGCAGCGCCCGGGAGCTGTTGGAGCTGTCGATGTTGCCGTGTCCCCCCCCCGTGCCCGTGTCCCAGGAGAGGGAGAAAGATGGGATTTGGGAATCCCGCTCTCCCTGCCGGAGCTCCAGGGGCGCCTTTAGGGCCGGGTGTTGCGGGGAGAAGAGGCTCCTGGCGATGGTGCGGGGCAGGCGGGGGCGGCAGGGAGAAGGTGAATTTGGGGTCCATCCCGTATCCCAGGGTGTTTTATTGATCCCCAGCTAAAACACGTACATTGGATTCGTCCTCCCAGTGCTAAACTGCGCTTACAGGCGCCTGAGAAATTGATTATACGTAATCTTGTGTTTAAATAGAACTAATATTTAATATTAAATATATTATTATTTAATGTGTAATTTAAATTAAAAGCTCGTTTGTCGATATGGCGTGTAAATATTTTCCCCCGACGAAATATAAATATTCCTCGTCTGAATTTGGGGGTTTTTTGAATGAAAATCAGTTTTTCTGCAGAGCGGTCGCTGAGAAATACTTGAAAAGCTGCTGATGAGCTTTTCCCTTCCGTAATTACCGGCACCTTTGGTGGCAGCAGGGGCTCGGTGTCGCTGGAAGTGACGGGAAGGTTAAAACAGTCAGTGTTCGGTTGGTACGGGCTGACCGTGGGCGCCGTCACGAGTTGTGCAGTTTTGGGGCTGGGTTTGGGGGTCCCGTGTCCGGGGGGATCCTGTGGATCCGCAGCCTCTGGTGGGAGGGGACAGAATTCCCGTGGGTCACCGGTGGGATAACGGGGGTACTGGTACTGGTGGGATGCTCATGGCTGTGCTGGGTCACTGGTGGGGTGAGTGGTGTGCTGGGAGAGGGCGTATGGAATTCCCCGAGCTGTCTGTGGGCTGTTGGGTGCCGTTGGCGGAGCTGGGCCATCACTGCTGTCACCGCTGGCACGCGGCTCGTCCTTGGCATCAGCCGGACCCGCCGTGTGGCTGTAATTACGGGATCGTTAGTGCCCGGCTCGGGTTAGGAGTCACCGGGCAGGAAAAACCCTGTGTTTTCCCGATGCAGCCCGGGGTGGGATGGGGATGGAGATGGGATGGGGATGGAGGAGCCACGGGGCTGCCCTGGCTGGGACCATCGCTGGGGCAGCCGAGGAGCCCTGGGGGTGGGGGTTTGGTGGCAGAGACAGGGGGGCCAGCGGGAACGTCACCCACCCCGAGAGCTGGGCCAGGAAGGTCCCCGGGGAAATGGGGGTGATGCCGGGTGGGGACGGGCAGAGCGGGGGCAGCGGAGCAGCCCGGGGACCGCAGACGGACTCACGGCCAAAGCGTACAGAGCGCCCCACCGCCCCCAGCCCGCTCTGTGGGTGTCGTACAGCGTCCGGGGGGGGTAACTGCTCCTCTGGGCTTCTCCTTTGGCTGGGGACGCGCTCGTGGGCTTGGGCCCTGAGACAGAACAGAGGAGACCTCGTGATTAAAAAGAATTATTGGGATTTCAAGCAAGAAAATGATTTCTTCTCCCAGCCTGGTTGGTCATTTAAGGAGCAGGCACTCCCTTGGGTTTGCTTGCTGTGCCTGAGAGCTTTTTTCCCCCCCCCCCCGGGTTTTCTCTTTCCCCCCCC